>JAJCXA010000093.1:0-141874 GCA_026770245.1 Clarireedia aff. paspali H2 | reverse complement strand
TCGCTGCTTAGAACACCCTTCTAGTGGCCGTCCTTCGGCATTCGCTGCTTAGAACACCCTTCTTCATTCTTTTTCCAAGAGTCAAGGCTGCTCTTTAGCCTGGGTGGGTTGGGAATCGCACGTAAAGTGTGGGCTAATATTATTCATCGCTAATCATAGTTTATAATAGCAAATCATGTCGAATTCGACTGAGATTCTCGTTGAGAAACTCAAGCTTCAACGTCTCCTCCATGAGAGAGTATTTGTGAAATGGGAGGATGAATCGGATATGTCTTGTACATTAGGTTCTCGCTTATATCACAATAAGCAGAATCTTAATTTTTTCCTAGTTATATATCATGATCTAGAAGGATGTCTCCATATTCATTTTTCCCTCAAGGTATCTATTCTAGTTGCAGGTAAGAAACAGGAAATAGAGATGTTATTGGTTGTTCCTCCAGATGCCGAATTCACGGATCCTTCTAAGCCGAATATCGATGAATTATCTTACCTCGATGCCTCTGCTATTCATGATGCCGAAATCAGCGATACAATCTGTGTTCTTCGTATACAATTCGATCTAAGTACGAATGGGTTTATTATTACGAAGAAACGAACGAATACAACTATGAAGCCCTGGAACAACACCTCGCAAAGATTGATTCATGGCCTTGAATCTCTATCTAGGTAAGAAACAATGCCAATACTATGACCTCCTAGTGTCTGGAAGCTAGTTCGACAGCTAATCTGCTACTAGGACGAGAACCTTCACCGTATATATCAAGCCAAATGATTATGCGCTGGTAGGTATACGAGAGCTTCGTAATCGCTTCAACAAAACTGGTAATCCTACCGATCTACACAAGCCCAATATGAAGGAAATGTATATTGGATACATACCTGAACTAGTCGAATGGAGTAGTGACCCAATATCACTACCACCAGTTTATACCGAGAATCGTCAGTTGAGCCCGGAAGTACAGGTTCCCCGGTCACCGCGAATCATTTTCGGACAGCGGATGCCATCAACCCCTATTACCGAAGTGGTGATTGCAAAAACACCAGCCCAAACTCCAACTAGTCCTGACTCTACATCGGTACATGGCATTTTCTCTCAAGAATCATCAGCCTCCCCCAGCCACGAAGAAACACCAGACCGATTTCCAACCAGTTCTGAAATGTATGACATTTTTACTCATGGCTATGAAGAGTTGAACCATATGGACAAGGCTTCGAGATATATGGACTTTAATGTGGATTCAGATGCGGAACAACTTGCTAAAGAACAATTCGCTAAGTTGGATTCTCGAGAACCAAATCAGCAGCAAATCGACCACAATTTGGAAGTATCACAGATGCTCAACTCGAAGTTTTTGAAATGGTTACAGACAACAATACGGATCAATGCAAATATTCAGACACACAAACGTTTAGCCACTAAGCTATCAATCCTAGGTACTTGTATACGTACATTAAATGTTATAACATTTGATGCTACATTACTCTGGTGCTCTACACTGTTTTTCTATGATCCACTCGATTCCGACCCCAACAATATTCTTGGATTATGGGAGAAGAGCAATTCATGGCTTATTTCAGATATAGCCAAACTGATTCAATGGGCTAATGGAATACACAATAGTGCTGAGATAAGTCCATTGCTCCTGAACCATTTCTTGGAGTTAGGTAATACTGCTCGTGTTGTCGCTCTGGATGCTCGACACAATAAAGACAAGTATTATGATCAGAAATGTGTTTGTATTCTTCATACATTAGCAGAGTTTAGCAAGCCGGGTGTCAGCGAAGAGAACAGCAAATCGGTTTTTGGAAAAAGCTTGGGAACTGATAGCAATGTGTCTAAACGAGTAAAAATGTAATATTTGCAATATCAGCCGAGTAAAAGTTCTATATTATACTTTAATGATGTGAACAGCGAAGTTGGTGGTCTTATGCTTGTTGACGTCGGCGGCTAGAACCTCCTCCTACACCACTACTTCCACCAGTTGTGTGGGCAGCCTCAGCAACAGTCACACAAAAGTAGTACACAGCCGACTTCAATCCCATGAAGGTCTATAGCAACCTATTGACATAAAAGGTATTTATGACCAATCAGAAGCCCAGCTTTGTGTTATAGTCCGTGCGGGTAAAATTTTACAGCAACCCTCAGAACAGGGGTCACGTGCGCGGGCCAGAATATTAAAGGCAGCAGCAAGCTGCTAATAATATTTTCTATCGGGTATCTACAAACTCCCCATTCCCTATGCACCCAAATCGTAATATATACACATACCAGTTCTAAAATTGTAAACAAATGCGTTTCTCGTGATATCTTTATTTTGGAATGCCAAACCGCTCATCAAATCATGAATCTCGCCAATATACCGTCTCTCTGCGGTCGGTACTGAATGGGTAAGTTTGCGCCAGCTTTCGGGATCGGAGAGTTTGGTTTCTCGAATAAGCTCCATCACCTGTAGATAATTAGTCATTAAACGTTTGAAAGATTGGAAGTACCGGAACAGCTTACATGGTCAGTGGTTTCAATGGCAGCAATTGGTCCATTGAGGAAAGATTGCACCACTGGCAGAAGTAAGAAGCGGTTAGCATAGAGCATATCTCACCATATCCAGATTCTACCGGGAAATACTCACAAGTCGCTGCTCGTCCCTGAGCTTGTTCTACTATGTTTCTCCTATTTGATTTCTTGCTCTTGGTACCTGCGACTAGTACCCGCACTTCTTGCTCGTGATCACTTGGACTTGCGTCGGGCTGGCTGTGCTGGCGATATAATCTAGATACGTCAAAATTGCCCACATCCATAACTCAACAAAGATGCATGAAGTAGTAGAAGATACACTTACTTGGTACGGTTATAAATACCTTCCCGCTGATCTCTCTCACGCATCTCGGCCCTTATCCATGAGACCAATTGTGTACTAGGAATGTCGGCGTCTGGAATATCCTTACGACCGGTAGTCTTACATCTCACGACTGAGTCTTGCTTGATGATTACGATCCATGAGTAACTATCGTCCCGATATTTCGAAAGAAGATCTTCTGGAGACCGTGAGTCGCGTGCCAGTTCAGCACTGATATCATTGAACCACAGTGTTTGAACAAGTTCAATACCAGTGGAGCGTAGTATAGCTGCATCATGACTAGCGACAAGCACATCACACTTCCCAAGTAAATAGTCAGAACACGATTTCAATGTTGACACGCAGATTAGAAATACTGACCCGCTTTGTGTTCCATATACCGTGTATCTCTTCTTCAGGCTTCTTCAAGAAACTTTTGGCATGAGATTTAGGTAATCTAGCTATTTTCTCCCAAGCTAAATTGAAGCCTACAGCATGACGCTCTTCGGCAATGCTTTTGTGATGTCGATGCTCACGGATCAAAGAATCATATCGTCCTCCTGCCGCAAACACATCGCGAACCTTTCGATCATATAAACAGCAGAACAATATACCACCCTTGTAAAAGTTTTCTCTCAAACTACCAAGAGGATTGACGTATATCTTTCTCCTTACATCGAATAGCTTTGTATATCTGTGACCATGTGTTAATTATATGACTTGTATGGTTCAAGGGCTGCCTGGTTAAAATGTCTAGAAGTGAACAGAAGACTTACTCGACTACATCTCGTAAATGTGCAATAGAAGAAGATGCTTTCTCAAACATGTCAGTCCCTTCGAAGATTACCTTAAGCCTTTGGAAGGCTTTGGAAGGACTATCTCTAAAATCGAAGCGCTGAAGATCCTCAGCACTTGTGGCGGATACCCCTACTAGCGGAGAGCGAAGCTCAGCTCGAATCTTTTGCCACGTCCATTGCTGCACATTGAGCTTGCTCAGAGTGTCTGCAGTTGCTTGCCGAATGCTAGGCTCAATTCGGCAGAAATCGAAAATAAGGCCTAGAAGGTCGGCATGGTTTATGTGGAAGCACATCTGAGACGAAGGTAGGGATGGGAAGCTGGCCACAATCTCATCGAGTACCTTGATCACCTCAGCTTCCTTTAGTGCCAGATCTAGACTGTCAGATGAGACAATATCAAAGTCCACTTCACCAAAAGTTTGTGGAGCTGCACCATCGTGTTTATCACGAAATACTGTTCCAAAGGCGAAGGATCTCTCTGTTGGGGGGCGATGTTTGGCAATAGCACGGGCATTTGGAACTGTAAGATCGTAAGGCAACTGCAGCAAAGTACCACTTGCATCCAGTAGCTTGACAACATTCGGCCCATAATGATCGGAGGAAGGAAAAAGTGTGCTTCGCGGTGTCTCAATTGCTCCATGATTACGGAAAATGGAGGTCAGCTTTTGCTTTACAAGACCTTGAAGCAAGAGATCGTGCCCACTTGGAAGTTGAACTCCCATATCCCATGCAAAGTTCTTCGCCTGTTTGGTTGGTCGAGAGAACAGAGCACTCATCATTTTCTGATGGTAAGGTGACTTTGAATCGGATAAACCTGCCAAGGTCTGTCGAATCGTCTCACTTTCCATCTGCACTGGCAACTTTCGGCTCTGCAGTAGCTCGGCACTTGAAGGTCTTTCCCTGGGATTATGATTGAGCAAGGAGAGAATTATGTCCGCTTGAACAGCCTTCCCAACCTTGTCGAAGCTTATTGGTAGAACTGGTTGTTTGCTTCTCAATCCATCGATGACTTGAGCCTAAACAGGAAGTCAGTATAATATCTTACTGCAGAGTGACATTTTGCTCCAACATCAATCCATTTAGAAATAAATTTAAGACAAGTGTGAAACCAAGTTGACAGCTCTGAATTGTCTGCGGGTAGAAGGAACAAAAACTTACTCGCTCCATGCCCACAAGTGGGGTGTAGCACATCTCAAAGAAAATAACACCCAGCGAGTACATATCTACCTTGCCAGTGTATGGGCCACTGGACACCGATGATCGAATTTCTGGCGCGATGTATGAGAAAGTGCCAATGCTTCTTGTCAAATCTCCACTATTCTGGGTCGCGGACGACGATGATCTGTCAAGCACAGAGTACTGCCCCCTTGTAGCAAGACCCAAATCGCCTATCTTGACGTTCGAGGCCCCATCAATAAATATATTCTCGGGTTTAAGGTCTCGATGAACGAAGTTTAGACTGTGAATGTGCGCAAGACCTTCTAATATTTGGCGAAATAGGCGCCAAATCTCATCATTGTCTTTATGGAGATTACGTCGAATTAAATCGCGAAGCGTTCGCTTCTCACAGTACTCCATAGATATGTACAGAATTGTTCTGAACGGTCGAGATCGTGGATTAGATCTGCTTCTTCTCAAAGCAAGAGCATGCCGTTCATCACCATGATCATTGTCATTAGGTTCAGCAGACTCTTCGTCATCTTCTTCTTCATCATCATCATCACTATCAGTCGTCTCATCGAACCCGAACTCAACTTGATATCCACTAGTAGACATAAAATCAAGTCCACCTGTACTCGTTCCGAATTCGATGTTGGGTCCCGATCCAGCGGAGATGTGACTGAGAGATTCTTCAGTGGCAGCATCTGTTGTGGTTGTTTCATCATCTGTTTCTGAAGAATCCGGAACTTCTTCCGTCCAAGTATTGAAATATCCTACTCAATCGTAAGTAAATCTTCATAAAGCGACAGCATAGGGGACCTAAGCTACGCAGTTCTTCATGCTGATCAAGAAGTTGAAGCTTGATAAAGTTGAAAAATACTAAAGGCACTGGCCTTATACATGCGCTTTCAAATCGGAAATTGCCCAACCGTGTTCCCACGCAATAGAAATGAAACTTGTGACTTACGAACAACAGAAGGATGATTTAGTTGTGAAAGCAACCTCGCTTCTTTGAGAATCTCGTCTAGAGAAGCAGAAGACTTTTGGGTGATTTTCTTGATTGCATATATCTGCCCATCAAGCTTCTGCCGTGCTTTCACAACCTCTCCAAAACCTCCTTTACCCAAGCGGCCTTCCTCGACGAAGTCATGTGCATATCTCGAGAATGGTCCCCCAGCAGTCATCGATTCGCGTCTAGGCCTCCGTGAAATGACCGGAGTCGGGGACATCATAGATCCAAGTCTTGAGCCTGCAATCGAAGGCTCTTCATCCATAATGGAAGCATCTGTAACCAGGAACTTGCATGAGCCTAGAATATTCAAATCAGTAAGTCTGTTCTGAACACGGTGTTTCGCCTTGAGCGACTAGAAATAGAACGTGTACTTACTGAGCGCGAACGCTCGTGGACGCTTCTTAGGGTCCGGATTGAACAATTTTAGCATAAAGTCATGCAACGCATCGGATAAGGACAAAGATTCCATCATTGACTTTGGCGAAGTGTACTTTCGAATGACATTAAGACCAAAAACCATTTGAAGGAAAAGAATGCCAAACTCCCAAATGTCGGTCTTGGCCGTTTTCGTCACGCCCTCAGAATTGGCAATCTCTGGAGGCAACCAATATGCAGATTTTGCAACTGCAACAATGTCTGTCCGCTTCTTTGTGATTCTAGCACCAAGGTTGTGCAGCTTTCGCTGATAACCTGCATCGGCAAGCTTAGGTCTTACCTGTCCGTCTGACTCTCTGAACAAAAGTACATTGCCTGTATGGATATCCTCCGAGACTTAGTACCAAAGACACCAAGAGAGTTTTGAGACTTACCTCATGTATTATACCATGCTCCTCATGGAGAAAACGCAAGGCATCCAATAATTCAATGGTCCAAGATCGAACCTTGGTGACGTTCAGTTGCTCTACAATATCCAGAAATTCCTCAAGCGACCCTTTCTCAGCATACTCACTGATGATACTGACGGTCCAGGTAGCTTCATTCCTGACGAAACCGAAAACGTGTCAGGATTGATTTTGGCAATATTAATGAAAGGCAAAGAACACTTACGAATCTTTCTCAACTTTGAAATCAAGGAGGTTGAGAACGGTCACATGGTTAATATTTCTCAATCTCTCGAGCTCCGTTTCTAACGCTTGTAGTTGGCCTTTGATACTGCGATCATTCAATTTCGTGTCGAGCACAGCTTGTTTCAACACCAAAAGGGGAGCCGCAACTTGAGGTCCAACCGCTGGTCTAACTGTATAGCATCGGGAAACGGGCCCGCGACGTAGCAATGCTTTGTTTGTAACTGCTTGAAAGTAGAGAGGATTTCCATCACCATCTAGCACTGATATTTGGCGATCTAGTACCTCGTGATCTTGGGCCATCCTTTCAAGCATTGAATCAGATACAGCGATTGCGGGAGGGGGCTGATTCTTCCGTTTTGTCTCCTTCGCCTTCGCTCGCTGTCTCTTGAGTTCATCTTGTACTAAATCTCCTAGCATCCTTTCTTCCTCCAATGATTCCAGTCTATCAAAGGTTTAGTAGATTTTCATACTTATCAGGTGATAGATGATGCCATTCTCCAAACGTAGTGGGAATGAAGTTGGTGAAATATGATTCACAAAGCATCGCGGCCTTCCGTGAAAAATGTGATCAAAGATCTTCATTACGTGATTCAAGAATCATGCACTAATCATCTTGACAATTTTTCTGACGCCGAACTATCATGCGGGGACGGGGTAAACGAAGCACTACTTACTGCTTTTTCTTTTCTTCTTCTAGTTTCTGGTCCTCCACCAACTTCGCAGCGGCAGCTTCATGTGCTGCACGTTCCTCTTCAAGACTAGGCAATTCTCGCCCCGCAGCCTTTGCTTCTGCGGCTTCTTCTAGAACCTCTTGACAGGCTGTGACGATTTCCATGATCATAGCTTGTTCCTCCTTGACTAGTTGCTTTGGTAGAGTCTCAATGATGCTCTGAAGCTTGAACTTGGTGGACTCTCGAAGACGATCACCTCCTTTCAAACTTAATAAAGGAGGCGATTTGGGATATGTAAGAGTAAGTGTAACTCCTAGTGTCACAGAAATATCTTCGTCGGAACTCTTGATACATATTTCAAATGCTGGCTCTGATTTCTACAGCGAGTTAACCTCAATGCTCTACTTGATTCGTGGTATTGCGTACCTTCCAAGCTGAATGATGCGTTGCGATACGACGAAAGTCTTCGCCGTATATTGAGGCAAGGGCGATGAGTTCATCTTCCTGTATCTCCTCATAGGGAGACTTGTGGGTTTCATTTACTTCGGTGTGTAATACGGGAAATGCGTCTGGAGTCTTTCGCACTGGTTTTTTTCCCGGTGGTGGCATGGTGGCGGTGATGACTGATTTCTGATGATTTGGTGGAATGAATCTAATTCGATAATTCAAAATGAGAAATCAGCAGCCGAAGCCACCTATCTACGCGCTTGTTCTGCACATCTTGGATTACTTGGAAATAAAAAGGGAAAGGGTATGTATGTATGGGATGTGATAGGGAGTCAGAAAGCTTTGGGGATTTTGAGCTCGACACTTACACCACTTCCGGACAACGCAAGGCTAAACATTCGGCCTATCATATCGCGGGCAGCCCACCTACCCTTGTTGCCCCGCGGTGCGGTGACACTACACCCTTTATTTACAATGTCGCCGCATCTACGCCCACAAGGCCCGAAAACTCATATGAGTCAACAAACAAAAATACAATAATTGGGAGAGTTGAGGACAGCAGCTAAGAATCCAGAGGTCAATTGCACTGTGCCTGTATTCGCTTGTCGGAAATATCCATCGGTTTAACGACTCCCTTCACAAAATGGCCCCCAAAGCGTGCGCAAGACTTCCATTTACTCGATTGATAAGACCAACAACAGCTTCTCTCCAAATCACCTCAAAGTATGCACGGTGTTACTCTGCGCCCCACGATAAATTGATACCTCAAGGGAAAACAAAGTACATTCCTACCAGCGGTACATATCCTAAAGGATTCTTGGTTTCTGGGACTCATGTAGGCGTCAAGCCCACCAACCGATCTACGCCCGATCTCGCATTTCTTGCTTCAGAAACGCCATGTGCGGCTGCTGCAGTTTTCACGAAGAACAAATTTCAAGCCGCTCCGGTTACACTAAGCAGGAATATGCTACAGAGAAGGGGAAATGCTGGGATTCGCTCAATCATTGTTAACTCAGGATGCGCAAATGCAGTTACAGGAAAAGGTGGATTGGAGGATGCTGAGAAAATGGGCGCCGAAGCCGACAAATGCTTCGATGCACCAAACGATGGCAAAGGTGGAAGTACAATAGTTATGAGCACTGGAGTTATTGGCCAAAGGTTCGGGCATTTGATTCCAATACTCATTCGACAGAAAGACTAATTCAGTTCGTTCCAGGTTACCTATTCAGAAAATATTGCGTAAAATACCTTCCGCTTTTGATGGGCTGGGAAATACCCACAATCATTGGCTAACTGCTGCCCATGCCATTTGTACCACCGATACCTTCCCAAAGCTAGCATCAAGAACCTTTTCCCTACCTTCTGCTCCTGGGATTGAATATAGAATGGCTGGAATGACAAAGGGTGCAGGAATGATCCATCCAAACATGGCGACACTGCTAGGAATGATTGCCACAGATGCACCCATTGCGCCAGCTCTTCTCCCATCATTAGTCACAAATGCCATTAACAAGTCGTTCAATTGCATCTCTATTGATGGCGATACATCGACAAACGATACAGTTGCTGTTCTCGCCAATGGAGCTGCGGGAGGCAAAGAGATTGTTTCCGAGTCATCTGAGGATTATGCTGTATTTCAAGATACTTTGATTGAATTTGCCCGCGATCTTGCCAAGCTCATCGTTCGAGACGGTGAAGGAGCCACCAAATTTATCACAATTCGTGTAGTAGATGCTCCATCTGAAAATGGAGCACGAAAAATTGCCAGCACGATCGCAAAATCTCCGTTAGTCAAGACCGCATTGTACGGCAAGGATGCCAACTGGGGCAGAATTCTCTGTGCTACGGGATATGCTCAACTCACAGAACCAGGCATGCCAATTAATGCAACCGAGATCATTCCAGAAAAGACCACCGTCTCATTTGTGCCCTCCGACGGCTCTGAGGAACTCAAACTCTTGGTTAATGGAGAACCAGAGCCTGTAGATGAGGTTCGTGCTGCTGAGATCCTGGAGCATGAAGATTTAGAAATCGTGGTAAGCTTAGGCACTGGAAATAAGGAGGCTGTGTATTGGACTTGTGACTTCAGGTACGTTGTGTCCCAGACTTTGCTGTGATAGGGGCTAATTAATCATAGTCATGAGTATGTCACCATCAACGGCGACTACAGGACATGAGCAATTCTTTTACCATTTGAGGAAGTAGAATTGAGCTTAAAGGTAATTGCTCAAGGTAAATATTACAGAATATTGTATATAGACAAGAGGAAAAGAGGCATCCCCTTTGCGATAATCGACAAGCGTGTAGTGGGCTCTGCCAAGTGTATCTATGTCCTAGATAACACCCAGAGGTGTGTCAATTGAGTTGCAAAGAGAATCAGTATCCATGGAATCTGACTGTAATTTGGAGTCAAATGATGCCCGTGTTGAGCGCCATTTCTCCGTGCCAGGCAAAATCAAACATTAGAAAATTTGTACTCCCAATGCTCTCTTTGCAGTGAGAGCATAGCTTGTTGGAGACGTTTAGATTCTGCACCAAATTGCTGCTGGAGAGTCGTATTCCTATGTTTGAGCAAAAGGGGAGTAAGCACACGTAATGCCGATTTCATTCTTGATTTCGTCCACATATGTACAATTCAATCCATATTCACCTGCTCTCTCCCAACTCAACCTGTCCTCTCAGCAGTTTGTGGTGTCCAAGCTTGAATCTTCGGTTTAACACTATCCACACTTATCAGTACCAACTCTCAAGCATCATAGACAGCTACCCCTTGGTAACAACTCACGTAGAATAAGTCTTAAACGCAGATCGGCTAGCCGTCATATTCGGTCTGTGGTCCGGCAACTCCCAAGGTCTAACACCAGTTCTTAAGATCGGATCTTCGGTCGGTGGCTTGTCGACCATGTATGAAATCCATGCGTGCCATCCGGGCTCGATGTGTGATCTGGTTCTGGTGATTAGAGAGGAATGCCGCGGGGTATGGGATAGCTAGATGCATGGGATGAAGTGCTTACGGATCGAATTCTTTGTCCTTGTAGTCTACCCATCTGGTTCGTACTATAGATATGGTGAACATAGTGGCAACAGATATAGTAGAAGGGAGGTAACGTACGAGGCAGTTCATCCTCGAGGTTCTCGAAATATTTGTTGCCATAGCGATCTTGCGCGATAAATGTACCGGCTTTGGTATCACCTATTCCTTATGAGCTTCAACTCCCATACATCCAGGCCAGCCGCTGCATACCTATGTACTATATTTCAAAGCCCACCATCAGTCCATGCATGGTAGCGGAAGCTGTTCGTTCGTTCGAGCTTGACTTACTTGCATTTGGTGGAGAGCATCCTACCAGTCATTCATTAGCCAGCTACTCAACACACCTCAAAGAGCACACATACCCTGATGCCCACTTTGCGCAGATTGCGCAGCGTCCGCATAATCGTAGACATCTTGGTCGTGTTGCAATGGCTGTATCTACGCTCTCAGCAATGATGGAACTGAAGTTCACGAAGTCAGTCGTTGTTCGGCTTGCCGCTTTTGTGCTACTCAGCTAGCGGCCGACCAGTTGATTTTGACCTCATCAATCAAATTCGACTCCGAAGATTTACAAGCGTACAGCAGCACAGTTTTCACAATCCAGGAAGTCTGTTTACAGGCAAGAACGGTTCAAGGCAAAGGTAGGAGATATGATTGTACGGAGTATAACGCGATGCGCACGCATACGAAAAATACCCAAACTGCAAAACCCCGCCCAACGCATCAACCCACGCAGTAGTTTCTCGACATCATCTACGAATTCCACAACGAGCGCCATGCCTTCTCCTGGTTCTTCGCCCGCATCAATGCTGGGAGCTTTCACAACTGAATGCGACAAGATAGCGCCAAGGTTCGAAGTGGAGGCCTCGCAGATCCAGATTCTACGCACGCCGTCTGAATTCTACGATACTTTGAAGGTTCGGGATTACTTGCTTGAGGGTTGGAGGTGAATGCTGATCGATGCATGGATATAGAGTAAAATCCTAGCAGCAGAAACGCGGATTTTCTTGTCGACGTTGTATATAGGGAAGACAGAACATGAATTAGTCAGTTCCAACAATAATCAAAAAGATAATTCTCTCATCATCAAATGCGTATAATAACACAATCTGTAGATATCAACGCTACAACAGGCGCTTCGTTCCAAACCGCATCTGAAATTGAGTATCCTTACGGATGCGTTGAGAGGAACGAGAGAATCGCCAAATCCATCATGTGCGTCGCTGTTGACGC
Organism: Clarireedia aff. paspali H2; assembly: GCA_026770245.1. Taxonomy (NCBI): domain Eukaryota; kingdom Fungi; phylum Ascomycota; class Leotiomycetes; order Helotiales; family Rutstroemiaceae; genus Clarireedia; species Clarireedia aff. paspali H2. Next base: position 129,618 of record JAJCXA010000093.1, on the reverse strand, counting down.
CGTTGGTGCAGGAGTTTGGTGCGGATAGAGTTGAGGTGAGGATGTTTCATACGCCGAATTTGACGGGTATGAGGAAGAAGTGGATTCCGAAGAGGATTAATGAGGGTTGGGGGCTGCAACACATGAAGTTGTACGGGGTTGATGATGAGATCATCATCTCTGGGTATGTATCCCCTTTTTATTCTTTGCACTAGAACCGAACACTGATGGGGTTTCAAAAGGGCGAATCTGTCAAGTGATTACTTTACTAATCGACAAGACCGATATCATGTGTTCTCATCCAAAGAGGTCACGGAATATTTCGCTAAGATTCAAAACGCTGTCTCCAGTTTGAGCTTTCTGGTTACGCCTGATCCGCAATTACCAGCTGGATATACATTGGAATGGCCGTCATCTAACGATTGTCCATCTCCATTGACAGATCCCAATGCCTACAAATCCCACGCCACGGCTATCCTTACTCCTTTACTTCGACCCAGCACATCTCCATCTACCACTTCATCCGCACCATCCAAAACTAACACAACCATCTACCCCATTTCACAGCTCACCCCTCTCTTTCCCCCAACTACGCAGGATCCCTCCACCGAACTCCCCCTCTTAACCTATCTCCTCACACTTCTCTCACATCCCACCACTCCCCCTTCAACCTGGACCTTCACAGCCGGCTACTTCAACCCTTCTCCCCAACTGACCTCCCTCCTTCTCTCCACCACCTCCCGCCAAAATACCGTTCTCACCGCCTCTCCCCATGCAAACGGCTTTTACAACTCCCCCGGTATATCCGGCATGCTGCCCGCCGCATACACGCTTCTCAGTCGAAAATTTCTCGCCGCGGCAGAGAAACGCGTGCCGAAGCCGGATATTAGGTTAAGAGAGTGGAGGAGAGGCACAGTTAATGAGGAGGGGGGGTGGACCTATCATGCTAAGGGACTATGGGTTGATTTTATTGACGGGTTGGAAACGGAGAAAGAACGGAAGGAACAGATACCCGCGATAACGGTGTTGGGAAGTAGTAATTATACAAAGAGGTCGTATACGCTGGATCTGGAAACGGGAGTGGTGATTGTTACAACGGATGAGGGGTTAAGGGCGAGGCTGAGGGAGGAGCGAGAGAGACTGGGAGAGTGGGTCAGTGAGGTGGGGATGAGGGAGTTTGAGAGCAGTGAGAGGAGGGTCGGGGTGCATGTTAGGATTGCTATGTGGATTGTCGGGGTTGTCGGGGGCGCATTATAGAGTATAGAGGGGTAGTGGAGAGCTGGTGTTGTGTATGATTACTTGGTGCTGAATGAGGGTTACTGTAACTGGAAAGGGGTTGTATGTACATGATAGACTGGAGATGGAAACTGGCATCATGGTCGACCAAAATATCGTGATTGTAAATCAGTGCACAGTAAAGCTTGGCAAAAGAAGTGCACAATCAATCCAGCACATATATCGAATCCACGCCCAGACCATCCAATCCTCATTACCAATCTCAAAATCCCTCAGCAGCTCGCCACCTATTAGAAAATTCCCACGCTCCCCAAGCTATCGAACACTCGTACCCCAACTTACGAGATCAATCAATATCCAAGCCTGCAGCAACCTACCTACTCGCTGTAGCCTGTATCACATAAGAAAAGCAGGATTAACATTGAATTTTAGCTCCGATGAAACAATCAATGCGAAGGAACCGCCTATGGATGGATCACTAGTTCTAGAAGTAAGCGGTGCCTGGAGGCTGAGAATCGCTAAAATATTGAGCTGAGGCTACCGACTGGGGCAAATTGATGCGATCCTGCGATTGGAAGTTACATGGAGCTGAATTGGATGGAGAAGGCAGAAAGATAAAATTCTTGGTGGTATGTGGGGGGGTTGAGGGGTAGTATTTGCGTGGAGGCGAAAAGGGGTGGAGAATTAGAGAGGTTGTGATGTGATGACTGGGGATAAAATCTTGGGTATGCCGGTCTAGTACCCATCACAGGGTTACTCGGAGGCAAATATAAGTCAGATAATATGGAGTCTGCTTGGAGGAAAACTTATCTAATGAGTAATCCTAATATGAACAGTCAGCTCTTGGCTCGGGAAAAAGTCTTCATCGAAAACCAAGCATATAGAAAGATATCAAAGAAGTAATGTAAGAGCGCAACCGAGCCCAAGGTAGATTCCAAAGAACCACTTCATCAGACATCAGATACTCTCCCCCCATGAACAAATGTTATTTAGCGGGCCAGAAGTAGGATAGTATAGGATTAGTAGAAAAGGTATTGTCTGAGTAGTTGAAGCTCCTTATCAGTCCCTTGTCTGTCTTCATTTTAGCTGATTCGGATTTAACGCAACACTTTGTAATAGAAAGAAAGCTGTCGAAACCTGTAGATTCTACTTAATGAACCCATTGTATTATTCCCTTTTTGCTCCCCTTGTCGTTTCCATCAAATACTTTGTTCACAGGGGAGAGAGTAATGACGACACGGTACATCTTTTTCAGCCGGTAATATGACTCAAATACGTGCAATCGGATAGTTTCCAGGCAGTAGACCCTTAGACTACATTGCCCCCATCAAAAGATTGTTTTTCCTGCACTCGGAGGCAACCGTTGGGCATGCAGACATGTACGAGAGGCCGGCAATACGTATGCATGCATCTTAGGAGAGTAAGACGGTAGAAAAGCGGCAGATAAGAAAGAAACAGATGAAATAGAGTGGCCCCATGCCAAATAGCTCCATGGGTATCATCTAACCTCAAAGCAGAGCAAACCAACATGGAATGTACAAACTACATAAAGATGTTGGAATTTTAACAGACAGCCCAATATCAGGGCTGGCCGCGTAGCTGGCTAGATAGATGGACTCGAGCGAGCGACTGGTGCAGGCTCCTGATACAACAACGCTGAGTATGATTTCGTGATTGAAAATCTACCCCCCCCCCAGTATAGAGAGATGCATATACGGTTGTTATAACCGTATCCCGCGTGGGATCGTGCCGACGGCTAGTAACGCATGGATAGTGGGTCGTGATATGCAAAGGCTGCGCAAATTATTCAACCATGCGGCGGGTTGCCCTTTCGGCCGCAAAGTATGTTTCGATTGGACCAAATTACTTCATATCCCGATCCCTAACACGCCTGTAAAGTGACCCAATATATTGAAACACAGATTTTTCCAGCGTTAACAACAACTTAAAAAGCAAAAAAATTCAAATTGACTCATACCAAACGAAAGATGAACTGTCTATCCCTATCCATGCATGTATTGTCCGTCGGTCCCTCTAAGTGCGCAATGCCAATACCGAAACTCCAAAAATGTCCAAAAGACCCGCCCAGCCCCCAAGGTTTATTCTAATCCCAAAAACTTTTTCCCCAATCCCGTCTTTAAACGCCGATTCACGATCAAACGTTTTCTCCTGCGGCCCTGCGCAAGACCTCGGCAAACGAGTTTGCTCCGGACCCCAACCAACAGCAACTCCCGGCCCCCTCGCATACTTCAATACTGTCAATTAGACTGCCCGATTCTTGAGCATTGCTTAACATTAGTCGCGCATAGTGATCCGTTAGAACGTTGTCCAGCGGGCAGAGAACGTAGGTGGTGGGGATTGAACGCCACGCTGCTGTTGTGGTTCGGTGATAGAGGACGGAAGTAGTCTGGGGTCGGAGAAGTTGTGCATACTGAGAAATGTTAATATTATCGTGCCTAAAGAAAGACAACCAGGAAGATTCTCACATATTCACCATGACCAGCTGGTAAATCATTGTAGAAAGTCTGGATAGCTGATGTAGTAGAAATGCTAACTGTACCGACCTTGTACTGGAAATTTAGTGAATGTAAGCTGAAGTTCATGGTAGAAAATCTTGCTTGAATGCCGTAGGAGACGAAGTTATGATATTGACAAAATCAAAGGTGAATTTACAGGGAGTAAATGGAGATATAAGGAAGGTATAGAGATTGTACTTACACGCGAGTTTGTATTGCTCTGTAAGTAAGGAGGAAACGAACTGTAATCCCCCTCTTGGCACATTTTGAACCCCTCTTGAACTATCCAGCCCATGACATACACAACACGAATAACCCCACCGCTGAGGCCTCTCTGAGCTCTTTCAGAATGACTCAGACCTTGCAAGGCATCTCCTCCAGGAACACCAGCATATGAGTGCAGGACTACAATGACATAGTGTCCTGCTTCCACATATTGAGATACTGTGCTTCGAATCGCTCTTGTATCCTGAGTTGGATCGTTTGATGTAGGCGTTCCATTGGTTACGATTGATGGAAGAGTAACAGGGTGAACGGCGTATCCGTAGGAACTGAGCAAAGCTCTAAGGGGCTCAAAAATCCCCGAAGTGTGGCAAAAGCCAGGAACGCAGATGAATGTAGGTCGAGACATGAGATAAAAAGTGGATGAGTTGATGGTGAATTAGAGACCATGGAGTTCCAACAGTCACTACATATATAGGAGAAACTGTTCAAAACCTAGTCTCATACCTAGTCTACCTCCAACATTGATTGAGCTGACGAAACCTGACCGTAAGTGTAAAAGTCGATTCACAATGATGTCGACCGCCCTGATAAAACTCTTAATCGAGGCTGGGGTCACAGAACCAATTTTGCATCGTACATCGTCCAATAGAATATGGAGTGCCTAAGAGGTCCCAATCATAGCTGATATGATGTCTCAAACGCCAATCAATAACCGCCATGGGTCCTCGGGCGACTTGTTCATAAACACTCGTCTGCTCTTACATTCCCGTGCCCGAAGTTTTGGGCGAATGGTCTATGATAATTGATCATTTTCCGATTGATCCGAATTAGGTAGTATCTCAGGGATTCAACTCCTAAATCCGACGCTTGAACTTATTTTGAGAAGCTTAACGAGATATTCATTCGGGCTCCTGCTTCCTCATGCTCGTCTATGCCCAGCGCCACACGCGTAAGAAGAACTTGGGCATTTGAAACATTTACACGGAGAAAGATGACGAGCGAAAATAACACTGACAGTTCGAGTAACAACGGACAAACAAGAAACAAAATAGCGCCAGCGCGTCAGAAGACAGCAACCCTATTCAGGATACACATTGCTCTTAAGATAGACATGCACACTATAATTAACCAGCATAACAAGTCAGACTGAGCGTACGAGGTCGCTTGTGCCGCGATTGACGACCATGCACTGCCACAACACGACCTCACACCGAAAAATGCACAGCTCAAGACGATAAGAAAGGTATCCCTAGTGAATGATAGGCAATTGACAAGATGTTTGCAAAATATGGGCCAAAACAGCTTGTTTTGGAAGTTTGCCAAAGTTTGGGTCTTGACGAGAGACCCACGATTTCGCCCGAAAAGAGACAGCCCCAGAAGTCACCAGAGAATCTCTCGCGCGCAGGTAAACTGGGACTGGATATTCTCAAGATGGATCGTCAGCCCAACAGTTGTCCGACATAGTTGGTTCTTACTGAGACTATGCATCTTTCTAGTGAATTCCTTGCGGCAACCTTGGCTGGGCACTAGGAGGCGTAAGCTCGAGAAAACGGGGGGTTTGTTGGAATTTTTGCAGAGGACGGAAAATGAGCCCGAAACATCGTCATTCCTTGAAGCCCAAGGTGAGGCTTAGAAATGAATAAATGTGTAGGCAGAGTCATTCATGATTGTTTGAGAGAAGGTCGGTCGTATACTGTTGAAAGTCTCTTAATAACTTCTGGCGTGAGAAAGTTAGAGGTTGATGGTTGACAGCCCAAAGCCAGCCTTAAAGAAAGCCAAACAGTTAGAACTGGAATGTTAGAATGTTGGAACTTTCGCTTAGCATTGGCTGATAAATACACACCTAGTAAATATACTAGGTACACGTCATGCATGCCATCGCCAACCGCTTTTCTGTTGTTCTAACATACAGCCACACTGACAGACAGACCGACGCGCGAATAGGACATTGACAAGCAGAGAAACGATGACTACTTCGTATGCCCATGTCATTCGTTGGGTCTAGAACCCGACTAGACTTCGCCCGAAAATTCTCCTTATCCTCGGTTTTTAATTTCGCCGTACCGGCCGATGTTCCGTTCCCGCACGATTTCGTTCAGTACGAAGTACAGTCCACTCCAGTTGGTAGTTGGACAAGCCCAGAAAACTTGACAAGAGCGGGGTTTGGCGGGGATTTGCGGGTCAAATACAACATTCCCCAGCAAATCCCCAACCACCCCCCCGATGTTAGACTCCGGGTCTTGTCTGTAAAAGCCGAAGATCTTCGGCACTACAAGCAGCGCTGCGGCTTCTTAACCTCGCTGAGATGTCCATGGAAGCGGGATGGGTCTCATCTCAAGGTGTATCGTGAATTCTAATCGAAACCTTCGTTCTGTCATTTGGTCCATGTCTGGGATTCTTATGAGAATCTTTCATACTTTTAGCAGAGGAAACAAGAGCAACGACGGTTCGACAACGGGTGATCCATGTTGAACGACAATGGGGTAGCAGCATTTACCCCGCTAGAGAGCTGTACAGCAGTACATTATGGGCATACTCGTACATCTTGCTTGATCCATGAAGTCATTAGTGGGTGGGACAGCTGATATTATCCAGAGCCTTTACTAAACGTAAACAAATTCCGATGGCGGGGTACAGTGTGGAAGGAAGTATAAATGGGGGTTTCCCGTGAGAAATGTTCAATTGGATCTGCGTTTCTTCCTATTGCCAATCTTCGATTCACGATGTCTACCAAAAGCGTTTTGGTCGGCAGTATTACGGCATTGCTTGCTCTCGGAGCCGAGGCCATTAACAATGGTCTTGCTAGAACTCCACAAATGGGCGTGAGTTAACCGTCCTTTAGCTTACTAGAGACTATCCTCTCCACCGACCACCACACTGTATGCACATACTGACCTTCCTGTAACAGTGGGACAACTGGAACGCACTAGGCTGTGACGTCTCCGAAGAACTTCTGCTCCAAACCGCCGACCTAATCGTCGACTACGGACTAAAAGATCTCGGATACCACTACGTAATCCTCGACGACTGTTGGAGCAACGGCCGCAATGCCAGCAACAACAACAGTCTCATAGCCGACTCTTCCAAGTTCCCCAACGGCATGAAAGCCGTGGCCGATGCAATCCATGACCTTGGTCTTGGCTTCGGAATGTATTCCGATGCAGGTTTATACACCTGCGGAGGATATGCGGGAAGTTTAGGCTATGAGACAGTCGACGCGAATTACTTCGCCGAGGTTGGAATCGATTATCTGAAATATGATAATTGCTACAATACCGGACAAGCCGGAACTCAACATCTTAGTGCTCAAAGGTGAGTCACGAGTATTTCCTCGGGTCCTCGGTATCAATACTAACTACGAACAACAGATATCAAGTCATGAGCGATGCCCTCAATGCTACCGGACGACCAATTCTCTACTCTCTTTGCAACTGGGGAGAAGATTCCCCTTGGAACTGGGGTCCAACCACAGCAAACAGCTGGAGAATCACAGGGGATGTGTATGACCAATGGGACAGACCGGATTCGAGATGTCCTTGCGATGGCCCAGATGCTTACAATTGTATCCTTCCTGGTTTCCACGTGAGTTTTTCCATCTTCCTCTCCAAACCCAAACCCTTGACCTAAGCTAACCATACGACACCCACCACAGTGCTCCATTGTCAATATCATGAACAAAGCCTCCTTCGTGGTATCCAAAGCCGTACCTGGCGCCTGGAACGATCTCGACATGTTAGAAATAGGCAACGGAGGCATGAGCGACACCGAATACGTCGCTCATTTCAGCATGTGTACGTATCCATCCCCCCATCACCCTCCAAAACCATCTTCTCAACACTACTCCCCCCCCCCTCCCCTCGTGGCCCCACAAAAAAAAAAACTAACCACCACCCCAGGGTCCATCGCCAAATCCCCCCTCATCCTCGGCAACGATCTCCGCAAGATCCTCCCCGCCGATCTCTCCATCATCTCCAACCCCGCCGTCATAGCCGTCAACCAAGACCCCCTCGGCAACAGCGCCGCCCGCCGCTGGATGTACCCCGTATCAGCAGACGACAGTATCCGCACTCTGCAGATGTGGTCCGGCCCACTAATCAACACCACCACCTCTCGCTTCACCGACCAAGTCGTGCTCCTCATCAACGGCGGCTCCACCCCACTAACCATGAACGCCTCTCTCGCCGACATATTCGTTGATTCCGGGCCGGCGGGCACCGCGCCCCAAGTCGCCATCTCATGGGAGCTGCGCGACTTATGGGGGAACCGGATGAGCAACGCGACGGCGGCAGCCATCATCGCCGCGAGCGCGGCCGCGGGCAACGCCACCACGGGGTACAATGCGACGAGGGTGGGCGAGGACGAGGGCGAGGGCAGGTACAACGCGACGGCGACGAGCTACGCGGAGGGCCTGCGCACAGGCCGGAGCGAGTTGCTGGGGAGCGTGACGGGCACGGTGGCGCCGAGCGGGACGGTGTCGGCATTGGTGGAGCCGCATGGGGTGAGGATGTTTAGGCTGAGGCCGGTGGAGACGCCTTTGAGGAGGAGAGATGAGTTGTGAGTGGTTTCCATAAGAGTAGAATGAAACATACATATATAAAGTTCACATTTAACTCGTAATTGATGGGAGGGGAGGGCACAAGACCAGAAAGACATCTCTCACAGTTAGTTTAGTTGACAGCACATATTCCATCACCTCCCTACTCTCACAGCAACCAATGCGATACAATTAAGCAACCATATATGCATACTTCATTGAATTGCGTATAGTCATCTACTGTATATACATCCGTGCTTCATCCACCATATAATTAAAGTAAACATGTCCATCATGACAACTTACCACCTCCTATCCATCTACATTTCCACCTCCAACCCATCCAATAAACCTGCATGCACTTTTTGCTGCCCGAAACAAGCTCACGATAAGCCGGCGGTATCCAAATTCGTCGGCCCAATCCCATCTCATGCAAATCAGATCACATCAGCAATGCCAAGCCATCATTTACAATAACAAAAGGAAATTGCAAACCACTCCCACCTACTCATCGTCCACCAACCTCGCCCCCTCCCAAGCCTTCTTCGCCGTACTCTTTAACCCCTCAAAATCCCCACTCATCTCACACATGCCCTTAAAAACCGCTTCCGTTCCCTCCTTCCTCAACAACTCCCACGGATGACCAAACTCCACCACCTCCCCCTTATCCAGCACCAACACCTTATCATAATCGGCAATCGTCTGCAAACGATGCGCAATCGTGATGATTGTGCTCTTCAGCTCGCGGATCGTTTCCTGAATCTTCGAATCCGTGTTATAGTCAATGGACGCGGTGGCTTCGTCCATCATAAGGACTTTGGGTTGTTTGAGCATGGCGCGCGCGAGACAGAGAAGCTGGCGTTGGCCTTGGGAGAGGTTTTTGCCTGATTCGGCGACGGGAGAAGAGAGGTTGAGGAAGATGTTTTTGTTGGTGGGGGTGCTGCTGCCGGTAGGAGAGGAAGGTAGTCCTGGGGTAGCGGGTCGGGAAGGTTCGGGAGTGGACGGGCCAGCTGAGGTGCCTGCGGGGCCGATGAGATGGACTCTTCGCAAGGCGGTGAAGATGTCCTCGTCGGTGAAGAGGTTGAAAGGATCCAAGTTGCTTCGAATAGTGCCGGTGAATAATGTTGGGTCTTGAGGTACGATAGTGATTCTCTCTCGGAGATCGCGAAGACCAATGAGACCAATGTCAACCTCGTCAATCAGAATCTTTCCTTCTTCGGCTTCAAGACCACGGAATAATGCAAGCGCAAGGGAACTCTTTCCAGCACCCGTTCGGCCAACAATGCCCACCTTCTCTAGCGGTCTAATCTTGAAGCTAACGTTGCGTAGGACGGGATCCAAATCTGGTCTGTATCTTGTAGTGTAGTTGATGAATTCCACAGATCCGGAACTTGGCCAGTTTTTGGCGGGTTCAGTCTCTTCAATATACTCCGCAGCTTCTTGTTCGACATCTAAATATTCCTTAATGCGTTCGACCGAGTTCATGTTCTGTTCGTTGTTGGCATACAGTCGCACCATCCATAACATATTTTCTGAGAAGGTGATAGCATAACTTAAAGATAAACCAGCGGAACCGGCATCAATGCTGCCAATCTTCAAGATCACAAATACGCCTGCGAAGAACGCCACAAGGTCTCCAATGACGTCGATACGGAAAGCAAGCCATCTGTTTGTTGCCCAGAGATAGATGAATGGTCGGTTGTGCGTGTTGATTCGCAACATGTTATCACGGATGAACCTTCTCTCGTCGCCATATGCACGGATCGTAGTGATACCGTTAAGAGTCTCTCCGAACTGCTGGAACAACGGACTTCTCTGAATAGACTCAAGTCTCTTCAGATCTCTGGAAGATCGAAGGTAGAATTTGCCCACAAAAAAGTAAACGACGCTAATGAACACCGCCGCAATCAAAAAGCCAGGAGTAATGACCGCGATCAGAACAATGGTCACAAGCACTCCCAATGCGCAGGACATGACACCAATGGCCACAGGTGCTACTTCTTGATCCACTGCCTCCAAGTCCTTGCTGAATCGGTTCATGAGCTGACCAAGTGGAGTGGAATCAAAGAACTTGAATTTCGCACGGGTTACAGACTCCATAAGATCTTTGTGAATCTTCCAACTAGCCGTCAAGGAACCGTAGAAGAGCCAGAAATCTCGGAACAGCGCAATCAACATGCAGGCTACTCCGATCAAAGCATATATCGCAAGGTAATAGGCGACATCGACATTCGGCGCCATTTGCGCAATTATGGAAGTTTTGTTAGGGTCGAAAAACGGCTGGGCTTGCGACAATTTTGAGCTGGTGGATTTGATCGCGGAAATACTGTTGCCAACAAAGGTGTTTGACGATACATAGTAACCGGTCCGGACATCTTCAGTATCATATCTGCACAAGATTAGCTTACAATTACCATGCAAAGCTTTCTTTATCTGGTTTTAAACTTACTGGTTTGCCCATTGCTTGATCCAGATGTTTGCTCCGAGAGAGCCAACTTGTTGAACACCAAAGACCATAACAGCGAATACCCAGAACCACCTACAATTGAATGTTAGCTTCGTATAAAAAAAATAGGAATGAGAATCATACCAAGGACCCATAGATTTCAAATAAAGGATAATAACCTTCCACTTTACACCTCCTGTAGCCATCGTTTCTGCCATGGCATCTTTCGCTTCGCTCGCTTTCTTAGCCTTGGGCTTGCTGATCGCGCCATTAGGTTTGCTATTAGCTTGGTCGTCAATAAGGGTTTCAGCACTTTGTTCGCCAACGCTTGAAGGAACACGAGATGGAATGCGAGATTGTGGTGCAGATACTGGGCGCGATTTGCTGATGTCCTCTCCCAGCTTGCCGGAAGCGATGACTTCGTTTGCTGAACCCTGTGCAGTAATTCTACCATTATCCAGACAGACAACGTATTTAGAATGCGGAACACAGAGAGATACATTGTGTGTAACCAAGATGCATGTACGTCCGGTCATCATAGGTCCACGGATGCAGTTATCGAAAATCCATTTGGCCGTGTGTGAGTCAACAGCACTAAGACAGTCGTCAAGAAGGACGTGCTTCGAATTCGAGTACAGAGCTCTCGCAAGCGAGATACGTTGTTTCTGACCTCCCGAAAGACTGATTCCTTTTTCACCAACAAGTGTCTCGTCACCAGCATCCAAAATTTCCAGATCACGTTCCAAAGCACAAGCGACAATAACATCTTTATACCTCTTTTCGTCCAAGGGAGCCGAAAAAAGAATATTTTCTTTGATGTTAGCGTTCAGTAACCATGCCTGCTGAGCGCAGTACGCAACAGTCTCAGCAAGTCCAGTTTCAGGGTCAGCGCGGACATCTTCACGGCTGCTCGCGCCTGGTAAATAAACCTGTCCCTTGATCAAAGTCATTTCGCCAAGCAGGCCCATCAAAAGAGAGGTCTTGCCTGATCCAGTTGGGCCAGCAATGATGTTGAGCTCGCCAATCTCGAATTTCACATCCAGATCCATCATGCGGAACGCATCCGAAATAGCATCAGTCGAACGTTCTTTGCCACCCCATGAAAGCGTAGCATCCTTGAAACCAATAATTTGATTGCCGTTCTCGTCGGTTTGGTCGTGCGCGAGTTGCTCGTATTTGCCAGTCTCTTCTTCATTCAAGAATTCCTCAATTCTGTCCACGGATACCTTACTTTCTTGCACATGTGCTATCATGTCACCCAACTGGTCCAAAGGAACACGAAGGATGTTGAATAGTGAGATGGCAGTGAATGCGACAGAAGGATAAAGGGGCTTCTTCTCGCCAACTGTGTAGTAAAGGAAAGAGAAGAAAGTAATGACCACAGGCACGGTATTCCAGACTGCTACAGCAAATGCCCAAATGATGTACTTCAAGCGCAAACATTTCAATTCGTCGGCTCGCTTATCATTGACGATGTTATTGAAACGTCGCTCCCATGCAAAATATTTGATAACGCGGATATTCTCCAAGACCTCATTAGTAGTGTGGATTCTCTTATCAGTGGCGGCCATGATCTTCTTCTGGGTAGACCCGAACGCACGTGCAAATCCAATATTGACCGGAACAAGAATGACCATGACAACCAATCCTGGAATACTGCTCTTCCCAAGGATGCGGTAGAGTAAGTAGACAGCCCAGATAAGTTGAGTAGGGGCAGAAGCAACCAGGAAGTGAAGGTATGCCGTCACCTCACTAACCTTGAATGAATCAACGGACATGAGGTTAATGATAGTTCCGATATTAGCCTGCTCATCAGTGTCTTTCTTGGTGTCAGAGGCTTCGGAGGATGCTGCCTGGTCATTGCTATTGGCTTGGCTTCCTTTCTTATTATTGAGCCTCAACAATCGTCGCCACCAACTAGATTTCCCGTCTTTTTGCTGTGATTTTACTTCTCCCAGGACCGTGTCATTACCAGAGGCAGCCTTACGTCTCAAGGCTTTCGCATAAATTTCGCCAATGATGATTGCTCGTAGTCTTATGCAAACTTTACGACCCATCCATAGAGCCTGGTTATCGCCCTAGTATCCAACGTTAGTATCAGTTTTTTTTTGTGTGGGGGGGGGGGGGGGGGATGTTTCAGAGAATATTGTTTCAGAGGATAAAGAATCATGGCTGCCACGTGCGGTGGTGACACGAGAACAGGGGAATATTTGTATACATACTATAGATCGCAAGATGTCAGTGAAGGCGAGAAGTATAACATATAGCCAGACTACATTTCGAGGTGCCGCATCTGGTTCTTCTAGGTATTCGAGGATTGCTTTCAAGAGCAGAGTTGGGGCGAAGGCGAATGTACAAGAAAATATTGTAATTGCGAACTGCATAAGGAAGATACCACGGAAGTAGCGTATCAAGTGCAAGGCCAACGAAGTTGTCTTCTTGAATTGACGATAATCAGCTAAAACTGTGGCTGCCTTATCTTTTGGCATTAGATTCCACACGTCTTTTATCTCAAAGGCCTTTATGTAGCCCTGATACAGAATGGCATCAACCCAGCCAAAAGTTACAATCGAAAACAAGCTGGCAAGGGGTTCTCTTGATGGCGTCATATCATTCTCCCATTCTAGGACAACCGTCTTATTCCCCTTGCGTGTAGTAATTGCGATTCCGAAGACAAGTGAAGCGAGAGCGAAATCCGTAATAACGAAAGCTTGGCTGATACCGGATCGTGGATGAATAAGCGCAGAACGGAAGAGGACGAGCGAGAATACCCATTGCAGAGTGTACAAAGTAGCTGTGTGGTTCCAAATTCTCGGGATCCTCCAACGCGTGTTGGAGAACGCGAACCGCAGACCAGCGAGTGTCAAGATATAAGTCCAAACAACGATGCCGGTGGCGGCAGCCACAAATGCTTTGAAGTTGAGTACGGTTACCAAAGTTGCCACGTGAACAGCTACTTCTGCCAGAACCGCCAGTAGCTCGATGATATCAAGGGCAGTTTGACCCCTGGGACTGTCGATAGCCGCAACTGACCCTTGAGTGGTTGTTTTGGTAAGAGCCAAATGGCCACCGCCATTCATTGTCAAGGCCTCATCTTCTTCGTCGATAGCTGTGTTGCTGCTTCCAATTGAGGTATCCGCGCCGCCATTGTGTATGTGTCCGTCACCAATCGATCCGCTCCGGATCTGATGGTAGTTATGCTTTTGTTTCCGTTTGACTTTTCGCTGTATGGCAGATATCGAGAGATAGAGGAACGAGAGTGCGATCGCTATTAATGGGAAGAGTACTTGGAGATAACTGTGGTTTACCGTTAGTCAGCATGCATGTGAAAAGGGCGGAATCCAGCAGTCTGAATTGACTCACTCTATCTGATAGCATTTCGCAACATCGTCAATTTGCCATACCGGCCCGTCGCAGTCCCCCAGCATGTTTGCTTACACGCTGTGCTGAACGGCGGGATTGGCTCTTGTGAGGAGGCGATGTGATATGGGGAAGCGATGATGCAAACGATAAGACCTCCTGTTAACAAGCCATCAAAACTATGCCTCGGGGGGATTTTTATTTCCGGCGCAAACAATGAACGCAGTGAATGCAATCAAGTTTAGTAGAGTCACAGAAATCTTATGTAGAAGAGATGAAAATATGTGCAGAAGCAGCACCGATAAGATAAAATGTACAAGACTGAGCAACTGTCGGAATCAATCTACTGTACGAAGGAGTAGATGAGAGGTTGTCGTCGTAAGAATTGAGAAAATGATGGAAGAGCAATTGGAGGCGGCGGAGGATAAATTATCTTAGTCGTGCTCTAGCTAAGAAGGTAAGGTGAATGAGGTAAAGGTGGATCATGGCAACCATTTAAGTGACAAGCGTCAACCGCCAGTCCACCGTCAACCGTCCGAAGAACCTTCCCTTGTCTTTCCCTTGTCTTTCCCTTGTCTTTCCCTTCTCCCTTCCTCCTTCCACACAACGCTCATTCGGCCCTTCGGACTCTCCTCTGCAATCGTACTATGTAGAAATGTAGAAAGCTGCCAGTTGCCCCACCTTTGAAACATTGCGAGCACAGTACAGTAGCGTCACGCCGCATGCCCTGCGTTTGCGGTCGCTTATGAAGGGGTACGTACAGTACAAGGGGAAAAAGGGTTGACACAGACAGACAGACAGACAGACAGACCGCGATGAGATTTTCGGTGCCAGGAAGCTTCATGTGGGATTAAGATTGGGGAGTGGAAATGGAAATATTCACAGAGTCGTCACTGACAGGTGGTACGTGTATTGCGTGTTAGTTACTGTATACTTCGTAAGTTAAGACAAGTCCGGTATTCCATTGCCGGAGTCGGTCAATCAATCACTATACGTATACTGTGTTGACGCTCATCATCGACTCCCATCTCTCTCTGCTGTGCTGTGCTGTGCTGTGCTGTGCTGTGCTGTGCTGTGTTGTGTTGTGTTGTACTATACTGTTGGTAGGCGCGTATACATACTCATTCATCTCATCTATTCTCATCTATTCTCATCCATCTCATCCCATCCATCTCATACAAGCAATGACATACTGTAAACGCCATGAGCTTTCTCGCTGACTACAAGGGTCCCAAGAAAGCTTATCTACCCCGCGAACCCAACTCTTCAACATCCCATACATAGTAAGTCTTACATACTGTGATACTGTACCACCAACTCCTCCTACCAACCAACCAACCGATATCCAGCCAGCAACCACTCACTCCCCATCCCCCCCACCCCGGAAGCAATTGTATCTCTCCCGTGCCATGCCTCTATGTATGCCTACCTACCATTCAACTGTAATGGGACGAACCACCGATTGGATTAGATCCGATTGATTACACGATAACGGACGGTCTGTGTGTGAAGTTATAAACGATTGTAATAAGAGAGAAAAAAAAATAAAGAGACAGAGATTGATTTACGCCCAAGTGTCACTTGCAACCAAGTTAACTAGCTAGCTACATCAAGATTAAGACTAACTCAAGTTATAAGCGCATATATAAAAACCAGGGACTTTTTTTTTTTAAATCAATCAAATCAATTTGTAATACTACAAAGCAGTTAGCAGTCAACTACTTCGCAAGTTCAGCCCATTTTGCACGCAGCTTATCTACAGTACAGTACCAGCCAGGAGCTTGAGTCATACCGCACCGAACCCACCAACCACCTTCAACCCTCGCGAGGTCCATACGGTATGACTCAAACAAACTCGATGCAAGTAAATTCCAGTCCAAGTACTTACTGTACATTGTGTCGATATGGTCATGGCTTTAGACCCGTACGCACGGTGCGGTTCATGCACAACGACATAGATGCAATATATACGCTTGTAAAACTGGGGCCAGCATGTGATGCAAACAATACAATTATCCTATGTAAAGGTTTTTCACATACAATACTTAATGCTTTTTGGACTTTTGTTAGATCTGACCCGCCAAGATACCCCCCGTCTGCCTAAGTTGTGATATTACACAGAGACCATGAGTATGCAGATAAAACCATGTCTTCTTTTATTCTCCAGAGTCTAAACTCTGGACCCGTAGCCCCACAATCACCAAACCCAGAGACCTTGCTCTTTCTTTTATGTAACCAATCATACAAGAAGAAATTGAAAGATCCCAGACATGAAAAATCATTATCCCATAATCATGCCTTTCATGCCTGCCATGTCTCCCTCCTTTGCGGCAATTTCGAAATAACCATAAATGATGCTATGGAAATGTTAGCTGATGAATATTTAATAGAGAGAGCGTAGCACTTACGTGACAGCCAATAGGATACCAGTTCCGGATCCAAGAGCTCCCAAGAGGTCACTTCCGACAGAGAGAGCGCCAATGCAAGCACCACCGAAGGCGGCAGCAGTTGGAATGATGCGCTTCAATTCCTTATACATGCTTTGCTCTCTGTGACCGGCCATGACAAGTCCTTGATCCTTCAATTGCTTAGCAACATCTCTTGGGCTAGACCCAGAAACTTCAATCCAGGTCTTAGAGAAGATGGCGCATGCGACCAACATATAGGTGATGTAGACAGCGGTGTGAATAGGATCGAGAAGAGCATCAGTGAAGTTCAATGGTGGGGACATGTAGTATGCGAGACCAGAGGTAGCGAAAAGTTGAGCAGATCCCTCTTTGGGTTCCCAAACACCGAAGAGTTGGACAAGTAGGTTCTCAGAGAAGCGAGAGTACAACATCTGGGAGATGAGGAAAACGTTGGATGAGAGGGCGGATTGCAACATGATAGGCATGTTAGAGGTGTAGAAGAGACGGACTGGGTAAGATCCACGAGCCCCACGTTGGCGGGATGACTTGACTGGGATCTCAACACGGAAGCCCTGAAGGTAGATGACAGCGGAGAAAACAATAAGAGTCGCCAAGAGGTTCATGATGTTGGGGAGGTTTTGCCTGTAGAAAGCCTCTTGGAGAGCGCGTTGCTTGTTCGGCCATGTCAAAAGCAAGTGGAAGAGCGCGATGACAGCTCCCTCGAATTCCGGACCACGACCAGTGTTAATGGTGGTGGGGGAGAATGCTTTCCAAATGATAGACTCGCAGATGTTGGTAGCAATGAAGAGAGAGATACCACTTCCGAGACCATATCCCTTTTGAAGGAGCTCATCGAGAAGAATGACAATCAAACCAGCAACAACCAATTGGAGAATGAGAAGGCAGACAACACCGGCACCAAGATCAGATGGCTGGCCGTACAATCCAGTGAACACGTACACAGTAGCCTGACCCATTGACAAGATGATGGCGAAGAGCTTCTGCGCAGTCTGGTAGAGCTCACGATCGGACTTCAAGTCAAGGTTGACGTCAATCAAGTGGGTGCCAGCAAGAAGCTGGAAGACCATTCCGGAAGAGATAATTGGACTGATACCCAATTCCATCAGAGTACCTCTGTTACTCGCCAACATCATTCTCAACCAGTATAGAGGATCCGAGGTATCTGAGGACACAATGCCATATAATGGCATCTGGCTCATTACCAAAAATATCAACAATGTCAAACCCGTCCACATCAACTTTTGGTTGAAGGGAACCTTCGTCTCGGGTTGCTGAACCTCAGGGAGGAACGGCGAGAAGGGTTTGATGAGATCGAGGAATCGAACTAGAAAGGCGCATTGTCAGTCTTGGGTGTTCTGTAGAAGCAATTCCTAGACTAGAAAGCTCAAAAATATGTATAACGATGGGCTGTGAAATAGTAAAGCAGTGCGACTTACGGCCACTCATCTTGGCGATTGTTGTCTGAAGACCTCACACAATGGTGAATAAGAAGAAGAAAGTGAGGATTAAGGAATGACGATAAAAAGTCGCACGTCGAATCTCTGCTCACTTAAATGTGGCAGAATATTGTGATGTGTTCGAAAGGAAGTTAATTCGAAGGTGTTCTCGGCTAGTAAATTTTGGGACTGGCCGCTTCAATTGTAAGATGTGGCCTTTGGCTTCAGCTAGGGAAATTGGTGGGGCTTAGTCAGCAGGTACATTATGTCACAATGCCCCAACCCCTTTTATGCACGAATAAAGAGAGTAACTTATGCACGAATAAAGAGAACCAAGAGGATTAACTTAAGAGAATATGTGGGCGAACTGAACAGAAGATTTGTCAATGGTGCTAGAAGAAGCATATCGTGAGAACAAGCTTGTTCCAAATACCTGACAGTAAGCTTGCATTCTTGGTATTACTGAGTTTGAAGCTACGGGCCCAGACAGACGGGAAACTATGAAAGTCACCAAATAGTCTTCACTTACCTAGGTCCTCCAACGAATTCGCTAGATCTGCCCAGCCAATTCAACCCTACAATCACAGCCATAGGAATTCCCATACAATTTGATTCAAATTCAGATCTAGCGTTATCATAATCAACGTTGGTATATCATCATGTTCGTAAATTCATGCACAGAAACCTTCCCCGAATTCAATGCTGCAAAATCACCACCCTTTCCCCATGACGACGTACAATAAACAACCCGCCGCTACATATTCAGCTACAATTACCACGCCATCCTAGCCAAGAACCCCTTTGGATATCTTCGAACGAAGTACTTCCTGACCTCGTCCGTGAACAGAATCCACAACCCGAAACACAGTGGGAAGAAGAAATATTCAACCGGGATGCCAGTCGAGTTGATTGCAGTAGTGAGCCCAGGGATATAGAGGAAGATGAAGATGACAACCAGCGCGAAGACGATAGCAGGAAAGAGCCATAGGTTTTGGGTTGCCTTGTTGAAGGCCGGTGGTTGCTGGAAGATGGACAGGCGTCGTGTACGTGTAGCCTGTGATATGAATTAACAATGCGATCGAGTAACGAAAAATGGTATTTACTTACCATGAGGTTGAACCACTGCATAATGACCAAATTTACGAAGTAGATCGAAGATGCTTCAGCGAGGACCTGGTTGACATACTCGGTGCTTAAGGAGTCTGGGTATTTGCCGTAACCAAGCCAAAGAACCGAGAAATGAACACCCCTTTTTTGACAATACCAATATGCCATTGCAAAAGACGCTATAGCTTCTTGAACACCCAAGAAGACATACGAGTGGAAGAGAAGTTTCCAATCAACCAATCTATCTTTCTTGACATTCCTCGGTTTCCTCAAGAGAACGTCGGCCTCCGGCTTCTCATAGGCAAGTACCGTGGCTGCAGCACAATCCGTAAGACAACAGATCATAATCATGAGGAAAGAACTCAAGATCTGTGGTAGTCCGAGTAACACATTCGTGATAATGGGCAGGAATTCGCAGAAGGTTCCGGCCGGTAGAAGATATAGAATGGTCTTCTTGAGATTGTCAAAAACGACACGTCCGTATTTCACGGCTTCTACAACGGCGCCGAAAGAGTCAAGGAGAACCATATCAGCTGCCTCGATAGCAATGTCAGAGCCGCTACCAAGTGCGATACCGATGTCGGCTGCTTTCAGAGACGGAGCATCATTGACACCATCACCAGTCATGCCAACTATATGCTCACGTTTCTGGAATTCTACATTGAAGTTGGTTAGTTTAGTAAGTAAGGTATAAGGACCAATGCACAGTACCTTTGACTATACGCAGTTTCTGCTCTGGGGTTGTACGGGCGAATACAATTTCTTCATACTTGGAAAGCTGCTCCCATTGATTATCATTTAACGAAATCAATTCCGGACCACTGAGTGTGATAGAACGACCCGAGACGTACGAAGCATCCTTTTCGTGGCTAATATCGGTGGAATCACTTTTCTGAGACTCTGCGCTGTCACGAGACAGCATAGAAACATCGTGAATCATCGAAGCAGGGCAGGTAATGATGCCACAGTCGATCGCAATTGCTTGAGCAGTAAGTTTGAAGTCACCAGTGACCATGAAGATTCGAATGCCAGCTCCTCGAAGGACAGAAACAACATCTCGTATCTCATTGCGAGGAGGATCCACGATGGCAACAAGGCCGACAAAAGTTAAATCAGAACCGCCTTGGCGTATTATTTCTGCCTCGAAAGTATTGTGTGTTGGTTGGTGTTGAGATTGATGCCCGGGAAGGACTTTTCTTGCGAGTAAAATCACTCGCTTTCCCTCGCTGGACCATTTGTTCTTAATAACTTCAATGTTTGACCTCATGGATGAATCCAGCGGGTACAAATGACTATCTTCGCCAACATATTTTGTACAGCGTTCGACGAGAATATCTGGAGCTCCCTTGATGGTCAGAAGGAGATCGTCCGACTTCCATGATGTTTGCTCCGCAGACGACAAGGCGACTCGAAGACCCTCTGAGTCCGATAGAGTAAGTGTCCGGATCATGAATTTGTTCTTACTATTGAATGCAAGTTCAAAAGTCTTTCTCCATAGATTATGCAGCTGTCGGACCTCCCCAAAGGTTTCTGAGAGACGGAGGACAGCTTGGTCTGTAGCATCACCAGCGATCTTTCGTTCGGCAAGGGGTAGATGAAGCGTTGCCGCATCGAATTCGCCTGCATTGCATAGACCTGCGATAGCACGCATTTGAGCTACAGAGTTATTTGTCGTCCCTTGGGTACTTTGAAATTCGAGGGCTTGATCGGGGGTCATTGTTTTCGTTGCTATTGAACACTCGGTGGCAAACATCTGGTTCTAAGAGAAAGTTAGTGATTACATTCGTTAACGGTTGCTAAGAAAGGAGACACCGAAGTTGTACCTTAGTCAATGTGCCTGTTTTATCAGAACAGATTACCGATACAGCACCGAGTGTCTCCACGGTTTTCAAGGACTTGCAAAGAACTTGGTTCTTCTTCATTATGTTCGCAGTGATGGTTAATGATGCAGTGAGTGCGATTGGCAAGCCTTCAGGAATGAATGCCACCGCCACCGTGACGATATCGACGATTAGTCCCGCAGTGCTAATCCACTCTGGGTGCGCTTTTCGTAGCCAAGCACCCCATGCAGCGATGACGACAATGTTAAAGAATACCATGATCGAACAGATGATTATGATGAATCTCAAAATTTCTTTCTGAAGCGTTGTCATACCAGTTTTGGGAGTATTCGTAAGCTTTGCAATCTTGCCAAAGACGGTCCTGTCTCCCGTACTGACAGTGATGCCTATAGCAGATCCAGCTATACAATGTGTACCTTGCATACCAATATTATGAGTCTCCAAATAGTTGAGGTCCGTATGGTCGATGGAGCCAGGAATAGGTTGGGACTCGCCAGTGAGAATAGAACGATCGAATTTCGCATCAGATGAGATTTCCACAAATCGGACATCTGCAGGAAGCTTGTTGCCGGATTTTATGTAGAGTATGTCACCCGGAACCAGCTCTGCGGCTGGCAATTCTTCGCGGTGTCCATTCCGAAGGACGAAACAATCGTCTGGAAGCATGCCAGAGATTGATGCCATTGTCCTCGAAGAAGACCAGTCTTGCCATGCATTGAATAGCGCCTGAATGACGAAAACAGCGTAAAGAACAATAGCAAGAGCTAAGTTTGCCTGGGCTGGATTTGGTTCTCCGAGAGGTTCGTATGTTATAGTAACCAAGATACCACCAATCAACAAGACTGAGCCGAATCCACCAAAGAGGTAGCCGAAGACTACGCAGTGACAGCTGGTTAGCACTCCGTGGCATAAATAAGGAGAAAAAGGAGTGAGAATCAGACTTACCTCGGGAAAACAAATCAGACGGTGGTTTCGAAGGCATATTCTTTCCAAATTCTTTCGCCTTCATTTCAATTTGTTCTCTGGAGAGACCAGTGACGAGTGATGTCGACAGAAGCCGTTCGACCTCGTGCGCCGGTAATGTATGCCACTCCAAGTCTCCAAGCTCCGCAGCTGCATCCTTCTTTACACGGAGAGCCTCTGCCTTTTGTTTTTCTTTCGTTTCTTCGATGGCGAAGGAAACCGTACGATAAGTGATTGGGAGAGCAGTCGCTGGGTCTATGGAGGCTCTTCGACGCCTCGAGCTAGCTATTGACATCTGAGAGTTGTTGCTGATGGTTCGACCTAGCTTGGGAAGGCTGTGGGTCGTCCGTCCCGTCTCTTCATCCTGACCACCAAACCTGATCCGCGCACCAGGGCGAGGTTCGACTTCAAATATCTCATCATTGCCCTCATCTACGGAGGTCGATACGACCTTTTCGGAAATGGTCATCTGTAACGTCAACCTTGATCAAGCTCCGTTTGCAACTGCTGATCTTCTGCTTGGTAGCTTGCGCAAATGCTTGGTTGTACCCGACCAGAAGAAAGCAGGCGAATAACCGCGCGCTCTTCGGATGTAGAATGGCTTGCAAGAAACTGATATTTGGTGTAGAAGACTGAGAAGTGTGAAAAAGAAGTAGTAGGAGTAAACTAGAGTGGTATTCGACTATGAAAATGTGACAAAGGAGGAAGAAAGTTGGAGATTGAGTGAGTTAAATAGATACAAAGAACCAGCAGTAGCACTTACAACCCAACAGAAGACAGAAAGGAATTGCACATGTGGCGCAATATGAGCGACGAGGTTGGACCTTTTTCACCAACATGATATTCACCGCCATCCGTCATAAGAAGGATTGAGTTCTATTAAAGTTTCCTAATTGCGCTTCATCCAACTAGTTGAATAACAGAAATTCACCCACATTCCAGTGGTGCATATTTCCCAGAACGGTAGACCGAGATTGACCAATCTTCATTTCTCAAAAATGAGCTCCGCATGAGCATGATAGCTGCTTCATCAAATCGCGCATACAAATGTTTTGAACTTATCATCAACGTGCTTCTTAGTTCTGATAGCGTTGGCTGCGGAGTAGGTCTTTCTAGTTAAGTGTGGCTGTATACTTACCGCGAAAAGCTTGTCATGTAGAAAAATCCCTCATGGACGAACAGGGGGCTCCTAAGCTAGTTGCTAATTTTGGCCAATATTATGTTGGACACACAACGTTTGAGCTGATGCTGTGTGTCATAGTCGTGAATTTGATAATCCGTTCGAAATGAAACAAAAGGCAACCTGTTGTGGAGATGCAGCAGGTACTAAGGACGTTGTATCCATTATCAACAAACGTTCTCCTGGAGTCGTTCTCCTAGAATCTAGTTTCAACTCAAGCTTTTTGGCGATGTTTTAGCTTCTGGCTTTCAAGATGCCAAAGTGCTAACCGAGGGCCTTGCAGAAACCGCCAGGATGGCACGGTCCACATGAAAATTTCGGGGTTCCTTTTGCCTGGTTGATGGTGGAGTAGTGAGTGGTGAGCGATAAGTAGCCGCCCGTGGAGAAGATTTTTTAAATCCTTCAAAACCAAGATTTTGTGCAAGTTCTGAGGGGAAACTATCCAGTACTGCAAAGATGTGAGGATCTATATATTTAGAAGCAATAGGACTTGAAACCCAGCCGGGCCACCACAACATTGACTGCAGTGCACAACACCACGCATACTGGTATTGCTCAGTATGAAATTCGTTCGTGAACTCTGAACTGAGGTTGTCGATGTTCCACAGACCATCATAGATAACGCGGGGAAAGCTCCGAATGTTGTAACTGTTATGCTCCGAATGAAGCACTGCATATACCATTATCCCGAGGGACCAATGCTAGCCATCGTGGTACTTATGTTACTTTCTTATCTTTTTGGAGCATTGCCTGGGAGGTTGTCTCCTAGCTCTGATAATGATGCTAGGGAAATGTGGCGATGCGCCTAGAGAATAAGAACTCTGCGTCACTTGCTCTGCGTGAATAAATTCGCCAAGGGAAGTAGGCAGCTTAGATGGGTTTTGACGGTGGTAATGCGCTCGTTCTAGTTGTGATACGAAAGTCTACCCGTTCGACTCCACTCTCTGACGTTTCTTCACCATCCGTCGGTGAGCACGAGTTGTGAAATGCACTTGCCACTCTTTTTCGGTCATCGCAATTATACGGCATATGTCGCATGTTTTTGGTACCCACCGGTCTTTGCTCTGCACGTGCTCAAGTGACTCCTTGCAATCGAGAAATTCTTTGGCGAGAGGAGACAGCTCACTAGCATTAGGCAGGTTGTTTCCCAAAAGGAACTCTTCAGTAATACGAATAGCAGGATCTGATACGTTATTTGCCCAGGATGAGACGTCCGTTCCGTCCATGAGAAATAGTCTTTCGAAGGCATCACGGTTAATCAATTCAGGTATAAGCTTCAGCCTTATCCACCGAAGTTGTCGTTTTGCATACTGACGAGTGGCTGCTTTCATCCTGAGTAGGGACTCATCGTAAACGGTATCCAGTTGCTTTTGGCTTACTTGCCCTCCTCGGAGAGCATGCAAGTATGGTTCGAACTCTTTCCAGCCTATGGAGGCCCATATACCTCGAGAAAGATCAGCCTCATGGCCATTGTTACGTTTTTGTTGAAATAGAGTATCCAAGGATGTCACTTCATCCATTAAGCCAGCGTCCACCATCTTATCAACTCTTTTATCAAGTCTCACTTTAAGAGGATCGCCCTCCGAGTGTACCCAAAAGAGTAACGGCGAGCCGACTTCGAAAGTGGGGTTAAACGAACGCCCTCCTTCCGGAGCTGATGTTATGCTGGCCTTTCCTTCTCTCTGCTCATTGTAGAGGTCAGAAGCCTTCTTGCCGGTTGTTAAAAATATCTGGAGCGAGTTCTGGATCTTGCGCCTATCGTTGGGATGCCATCGTTGTGCCATAACCGGATCCACTTCCTTGAGTTTAGCTAGTATATCTTCGGTTGGCGCATCGAGTATGGGAAATCGAGTGGACAATTCCGCCGAGGATAAATGCTCTTTATGGGTTTTGCTTGGATCATCTCCAGAAACAAGAGCATCCTCGAACAAAAGAGACTGTATGTAATAATGAGTGCCGCCAACAACTATTGGAAGGTGGCCTCTCGACCGAACTTCACTAATGATGTTGCTTGCGTTTTCCTTAAACGTTCCGACTGTCCAGGGCTCTGCCTCTAGAGGAACCGTTCCTAACAAATGGTGAGGTATCCCGTTTTGTTCTTTGGGGGTGACCTTATTGGTAATGATAGGCAAGCCTGCGTACATTTGCATAGCATCCCCGTTGATTACTTCGCCGTTGAAGCGTTTTGCAAGATCTACGGCAAGCTGCGTATGAAAGCGTCAGAATACAATGAATTGAGGTGATGAAGAATAACGAATGTACATACCTGCGATTTTCCAGTCCCGGTAGCACCAAGAACCAAGATTACTGGGTTCTCCGGAGCTCTGCGTGATATAGCCATGTTAATTATCATGGATTTCCTGACTATCTGGTACAACCGTCGCAGCATGAAGAAAAAAGTGTGCAGAAATCCTGGAGAGCTGCCAACTTTTTAGAGCGACGGGGAATTTCAGTGAGCGGCCTTGTAGCCTTGCATTAGCGGGTTTGCACCGCATACTCAGGTGGCTACCAGGCTTAAGATAGGATGTAAGAGTAAACTGCACAATCGTTTACGCCTTCACGGTTTTTATGATTCTGAGCAAACACACTTTCTGTAAGTGGTTGTAAATGGATATTGTATGGATTAGTCCGAGGTATCTTTCTAGATGCAGCCCCCTAAATGCTTGTCTACACTCCAAACGCCTTGCTAAAGCAAATTTACTGTGCCTGACATGCTCTATGATACAATATCCTCAAGTATATTCTCTAGTTCCTCTTTTCTGAATGGCACACGGAGCATTTCCGTCCCTAAGGCATCCTTTCTACTCTCGATCATCTGATGGTCATGAAATCTAAGAAGTGTCAGTTTGTGTGGTCAGTAATGTTGAGTGGGAAGCGCTTACTCTTTCAGCAGTGTTCTGAAATTCATCTCATTGCTACAGATGAATTCCTCCACCGCCTTTTGGTATAACACTCTGTATTCCACACCATATTCGCCGCGTCTGTTGATGGCACCATTCATGCCATCGCCTTCCTCATCCTCCGCCATGACATTCTCATCCATAGCTGTCAATTGTTCGCCTATCAAAACCCTGAACAAACTCTTTGCATTCTCCGGCAAACTCTTTAGCACAAAACTGATACCACCTTTGCCCCCTACCTTTCGTCCACTTCTGCCAAGGAGATTATGCACCTCGTCTACAACGTCGATCTCGACTGTATAAGGTAAAAAGGTCGTGCAATCATGGAACAGGAAGTTGAAGGTCGAGCGGAGAGAACTATCCCATAGCAACGGAAAAGAAGGATGGTCCGCTGAGGCAATCAGATGTACCCGTGGGTGCGAGCTCAGCCGCGAAAGAACCATCTGGGCCGCAGACCTGCGAAGAACCGCCCCATCAATGGAATGAATAACCAAAATAACATGCTGTGTCTCGTCTTCATCGAGTAGCGATATAAGGCTGTCAAGCATCTCAGTAGGCTGTGAGCCCAGTTTCGTGCCTACCCCTGAGATTGCTCCTGCCACTGTGTTTAGGACATCTCGGATTGTGAGGTTCTGCACATAGCCATTGATTACTACTATTTTCTCTTTCGAATGATCACTCGTTTTCTCGTATATGTACTCTGCAAATTTGAGAAGGAGAGGTCTTTTCGAACCCCAGCCATATATACAAATGTTAAAGTCTTGACTTAGTTCGAATTGCCACTGGTTGAATGATTTCGCATGCACATCTTGTAAAAATTTCATGTCAATGGCATGTTGATCCTTGTAGTCTCGAGCAAGTTTGAAGAATTCCTCGTGGTCGAGTAAAGCCAAAGAAGAGAGATTGGAGTTTGCGGTCTTGGCTCTGCCAGGTCGATTTTGTGAGAAGTATAAGTCGTGTGGTGCAAGATCCTCTACTGGTGTCAATGATCTCTGCCGTGCTTTCGATCCCTTGATTCGACCTCGTCCACGTTTGGAAGGTGTAGATGGTTCTCCCACGTCTTCTGAAAGTCCAATGGTATTTTTCTCGTCCTCTGCATCTGGTTCGCCCTCTTCCCCTGATTCATAGATCTGGTTTGCAATATCTTCCTCCTCATCGTCATCATCGCTTATGTTGCCGAAAATCGTACGCTCAATAAGAGTCCTTGTGCTCTTTCTTCTGGCCGATCTATCTATGTTTCGTCGAAGTCGAGGTGTTTCGTCGGTGCCCGTGATGCCAGTAGCTTTCGTGGGCGTCGCAAACAGTCTGTCCACATGCCGGATAGTATTCGGGGTTCGATGTTGAGGCTTGATATGGCTTGACCTTGAACGTACTGAAGACCCTTCAACGGTAGTCTCTGGCCCAAATTGACTTGCCTCACCCGCTTCATCTTCGGAAACTCTTTGGTCGTTCTCGCTTGAGCCTTCAGTGTCGAAAAGGTTCTCCTTTTGTACCGCATCTGCTTTCTTTCGTCTTGCGACCTGAGTCTTCCTCGGAGACTGTGCTTCTCTCTGAGAATTGGATATCGTGGCCGGCGCAATAGTCCGCGATGTGGCACGAGTTCTCTTCATATCGTGTTCTTTGCTAGATCCATTTTCTGCTCCATTGACTTGCACCTTTCGCTTCATCGCAAGGCAGAGGGTCTAAATAATCTTTGAACAAACATCAGAATTGTGTCGATAAGAATCAATTCTTACAGGACACTGCCGTTATGACTTCGTAGTTTCTGTATAATTTTGCACCTAATTCATTACCGCTCTGAGCACCAGTGAACAATGTGCTTTGTGCAGCTCCATTTAGTGTTCGCGATTTCTCTCGGCTTCGCGTGCAGAATGCGGGGGGGCTAGTGGTTGCTGTGGCTGGAGCGCGTTCCCAAAAGAAAGTAAACAAAAAGCTTAGATGATTTGCATCAATCCTTAAAAAACATCTCAAGACAGCTACTAGGTAGGCATATATTACGATACCAACGGTTTTTGATGGATGTAACCTCATTTTCGCCTCCAGTAGCCTCTCTTTGCTGAATATGCTCAATTGGTGGTTAGGACGGCCGGTGGAAGGCGCAGAGCGCGTTCCAGGTAATTATTCATTTTCATCGACCATGTATGCAATACTTACAATTATCTAGGTTCGGAACCTGACGCAGAAGCACCTGAAACTCCAGCACCGGTCTTCGCAGCTCGCGCTCTCAAAAGTGCTTTCTTTGGCACCCCTGGGCTTCCCCAGGATGATACTTTATACGGAATCGATAAAGAGGACGTAAGGGGTGGTAGAGTCGATCGGCCAATTGATATTTTTTCGACCTCTCCAACCAAACCGACAGGAATTTTGATGACTCCAGGAGCTGGTGCGACTCGAAGAAAGACGGTATCATTCGGCTCGGAAGTCGTTGATAGGGAAGGACGAGGTGGTTCTCAAAAGATTATCAACAGAGCCGCAACACCAGCAAAGCCATCAAGTCTCGAGACTTCTACTGGAGATAAACTATCCCGGCCTATCAGGAAAACGCCACTATTGAAGACATTAGAGGACTCTCGCGACATAGACAGTGCCTATAAAGAACGCAACCAGCTCCCCACGGCTCATTCTGCACTACCAAACTCAAGTCTGGCGAAGGAAAAGGAGATAGTACGGCCGAATGCCAGTACGAGAGAGGCCAAAAAAGCTCGAGCAAACAATGATAACATCTTTACGCAACCTACCTCGGACGTCGATAACGATGGCGACGTCACAGTGGATATTAATGATCCTCGCTCAATGTCGGGCAAATTTTGGAAATCGGAATTTCAAAAATACCACGATGAAGCACAAGATCAAATGAAGCAGCTTGTCAGGTACAAGCAATTGGCAAAATCATATGCCAAGAAGAAAGACGCCGAAGCTCTTGATCTCGCTGAGAAGTTGAAGGAGGAGCAGAGTAAGGTTGCTACAATGGAGAACAACATCAGTGAACTCATCCTACAGATTTCAAAAGCAGGAAAAGTTGATGGGGATGCTGCTCCTGAGATGATGAGAGATCTTGCTCGTCGAACCGCTCTCGCCTTCCAATATCGTTTGCAGGTGGAGGAGTTCCGGAAGGCCGTGGAAGGAGACGGAACGTTTCCGGCAGCTCTTCCAAAAAGCGATTCTAAAATCATGAAAGATGACCCCTCAGACGTTAAAGGATTGCGAGAAGAACTTGAAAAGGCGCGGCAAGCTTTGTGTGGCATGGAAAAGACAACATCCAAGCTACGAGAAGAGAACAATAAGCTTTCCCAGGATTTGCTACATTCTGATCTACGGTTCCAGAAGCACATGGAGAGTTGCGAGAAACGATTGAAAATTGCTGAAGAACAGCGTCACACAAAAGATGAGCGACTACAGAGCCTTCAAAAAGACTATGATCACATCAAGCAAACCGCCAAAAATAAACGCCGGGAGGCAGAACACCTCTTGAGAAAGCGCCATGACCAAGTGGTAGGTTTGAAGAAGGAGATAGCCTCATTAAAGACCGCAAATGCAGCAGTACAAGAGCTTCAGCAGTCCCTTGATGACAAGACCACGGAACACGAACAGATAGTTGACGGATACAAAAGGGAAATTGCTCTGTTGAAAGAGGGAATTGCTCTCTTTATAAATACAGATGCATATAAGAATGGAACTGACTATGATCACTTGGATTTGTTCGGGACCACCAGCAACTCGGCTGAGAGAACTGCACTTTCTAACACGATACCTGTATCAAGTCATTCTTTAGTACGACCTTCGAAGACAGTGATCTCGTCAAAGCCTACACATTCGGAAGCATCGACACGAGCCCCCCGTCGACGATCCTCCTATGCGGCATTATCAGAGATAACTAATCACGCCACATCAGAGAAGTTTGCCTTTCAAAAATCTGGGAAAGTCGAACACACCCCGCTTGCTAAGCGTTTCTCCGATCCGTCGTTGAACTCTAGCGAGCTCGACTTAACAGCCGCTGAGCTTTCATTGCCTCTTCTACCGCCTACGCGGACAAGCCGTGAGAACAAATGTACTGTTAGTCCAAGACCAAAAATTTTCAATATTCCGTCTAGCCCACCGAAAGCAACAATCGCCAGATCTCGTACGGTGGATCAACCTAAGTTAAGCAACGACTCCTCTGCACCACGTCATACGATGGCTTCCGACCGTCTTTCCAGCATTGGCGGCTCAAAAAGATGTGCCTTGCCTCCTGACAGAGCAGCCGCAGCCAGAGCTCGCCTGGCAGCAAAGAATGCTGAGAAGGTGAGGAGAGCCCGCTCAACGGGAGCAGACAGTTTTCGATGAATCATGCTTGAAACGGAATTTTCATTGGAGTTTGGAGTTGAGATCTCGTTGTACCTCTGATGTTCTTTAGAGATGCACACATAGCACGGCGCTTGGTGGCCGGCAAAGATACCAAAAATGAACAGAATTGTATTGCAAGAGTACTAAGTTTTCTTATATATCAAGTATTAGCGTCTTCCGCAGCCAGTCCGTTTATCATTGTAGGCAGAAACCAACAACCGGGGAAGCCGTAGAAGTCGAGTCTCTAGGTTATATGATATCATTTCTGAAGCTATAGTTATTCATTCGGTCTCTGAATTATAGGTGTTTTACTCCTGCGCATATAGTAGGACATGCTTGTTGGAGGCTTTTCGATCGTCGTATGTGATCCGAGCAAGAATGATGGCTCATAATGTGGAATACAGGTCCTTCTGTTCTCTATGAAAGATGGACCATCGTCGTCCTGAAGACCCACTTACCCACCTACGCCACTTCACTCTGGTCTCCTTATCTTATCGTAGTACTGAGCACAGTAGCTCGAGTAGTATGCTGCAACCCTTGTCGATGACAACAAGTTGATGAATATCTAGATACTCTCCCACGGAGTACACTCGCTACCTTGGCTAGTTTTTCGGTTCTACTACACCATACATGGCTTCGCAAAGAGCTGCAGACTGTTTGAGGTCACCTATGCACGCTGCCCCTTTAACCTTACGGTAGCAGCAACTACACGTGCATGGCTCGTCGTTTCACAGCACATCCATTCATGGAACTCGAAGACTATTTTTGGAGAATAACCGCGCATCCAAATTATCTAGTCAAGCAGCAGTTAGCCACAGTAAGAAACTAATACCAATCTGAAAGGCTCAAAGCGCATTACCAACCAGCTGTACCCGTACTCTTTTTTCCGGCAGGCGATATTTCGAGATTCCGACATTTCGATATTATTGACTGAGTAATGACTTGGCTAACCCTTGATCGCCTTGCAAGGAAGATGGCGAGGCACGATTCATTTTGACGCCCTGGATCAGCCCTTGAATATTGAATCGGAGTATCCGCACTCCAACCCCCCAGTGGTTGTCTGCCAGCCAGAAACTATTTGAACCTAACCACCTCACCTCACCTCATCACCTCACACTCCATACTCCATACTCCATACTGTACTCCATACTCCATAACTCCATACTTCGCGCCTTGCACTCCGAAACTCTTATTCCTTCGATCAACAGCCGTCGCTTCTTTTCCCCTTTCCTTCTCTCCCCCTCCCTCTTCTTCCTCCTCTTCCGTAAACAAAAGACCAACCCGACCGTATTTTCCCCTTGCCCAACCTGATCATTCTTCTCACTCGGCCCAGGTCGGTCGCCTCTCGATCCGAATCCCGCCTAAGGATAACCTCGTTACTTCATCAGGTGTCTTGCCAACTCCTACGTCTTTCGCCGCTTGGGATTATTTGTCTCACTTTATTCTCACACTACAGCCAGCTACTTATTGATCGAGATCTGCCTGGATTTCTAAGTTTTGCTCAGCGCTACTTCCAGTCTTTACCAGTCCTTACCAACACCGACCAATCCGTTACTTCATCCACCTTCACAACCGGAAAGCACCATGTCTGCTGCTGCTGCGAAGAACCGTTTGATGAGCGAGTACAAAGGTCTCGTCAAAGAGAAATGGGTTAATGTTGAGGTAAGATATCTCCGTTGGTCACTCTCGTATGGAGGTACTGACTCAGAACACAGTTAAATGAAGGTGCGCTTTTCAAATGGACGATCGGTCTGATGGTTATCAATTCCGAGAGTGCCTTCAATGGAGCATATTTTAAGGTGAGTAGTTATATCTCCGGGCATACTGGTGTTTACTGACTCGACTATCTAGGCGGAGATGACCTTCACCGACAACTACCCTTACAACCCTCCTACTTTCAAATTCCTTCGACCGATCTTCCACCCCAACATCTATCCGGACGGGAAATTGTGCATATCGATTTTACATCCTCCTGGGGAGGACGAACAATCCGGGGAATCTGCGAGTGAGCGGTGGTCGCCGTTACAAGGTGTCGAATCTGTGCTTCGGTCCATCTTACTTCTTTTGGATGATCCTGAGATCAATTCACCTGCAAATGTTGATGCAAGCGTAATGTATCGTGATAATAGGGAGCAATACAACCAAAAAGCTAGGGACGCGGTTGCTGTTTCGAAGCAAGATATTCCGGAGGACTTTGAGATGCCAACAACTCTTGAGACAGCTCCACCTGCGAAGGTCGTGGATGACGATGCATTCTGGGCTGAGAGTGATGAAGAGAATGATTTTGGGGCCAGCGATAGTTCGGAGGAGGATTTCGGAATGGACGGGGATGAGGATGGGGAAGAACAGGAGGAAGAGGACGAGGACGAAGAAATCGATGAGTGATTGGACGTTTCTCACGAGCTTCAAGCCTTGACACAGAGATGCCTTCAACTTCTCGAACCTCAATCCACCAACACCTTTCCGGCATACGCAATGTCAGCCGGGCCGTGACTGAAAGACAGGTGGTTTTATCTATAGTTTTCTATTTCACATACTGCACAGCATAGCGACGACCTGTTTGGGTCGAGGGGGCGCAACCGGTCGTTTGATGTAGGATAGCATCTATACGGCGTTTTCCCTTTCCTTCCGATGCTTCAAATCCGGTGTTTTCAAGGCGAATATTGGAAGACGGGCATTGTTTAGGGACGGTTAGGTATAATCTTTGCAGGGGCATTTCCAGTAGTAGATGTTAGATACACAATGAACATATTGAACATATTTCGTAGTACTTGCACTGTGAGTCCTCCATGCTAAGGCTTACTGCCCAAGGCTTGATAAGGATGGGTCGTTTGGGAACATTTCTGGTCACTTGAAATCCTGTTGCGATTTAACAAAAGTAATCATGCACAACACGAAATTCAGAGCACAGTATAATATAGTCTCTTGAGAATATCTAGGTCGCTGCTCCTCGAGGTAATATATACTTGTTATCTATCTGAGGGGCGTTGGGGCGATCACATGGTGCCGCAGTCGTGCAGCCGTATCCCGCAAACGCTTGGACCATGCAACAGGGATTTCCCTCATGATTGTACTTGAAGCTCCGCGTCTGCGCTTGTCAAGAACTTAGAAGTTTCCCCATCTCAGTAATCAGGCATTTTAAGCATAGTTTGACTCCGGATCTTATAACAAACTGATGCAATTCCTACAACAATATTCTCCGAAACTTCCCAACTTGCGCTACTCGCTACTTGCTACTTCTATGGTCTGCGAAAGATCCGCGATAACTCCGTAACGTCCTAGCAGAAGCAGGAAGTAGAAAGTTGACATTCACTTCCAAGCTTACAGCTGGTGAAGCAAGTATGGCGGCGCAACCTACGGAGCAGGATGTGCGGGGTTTCTTGGAGATGGTGGGATCCATGGATCGCAGTGAGGTTATCCAGAGATTAAAGGTAGGTTTATGGCAAATTATTCGAGACAACCAAGCTGATGTGTGCAGGGCAATAACAACAATGTCCAGCAAGCAGTCAACGAGTATTTTGATGATATGGAGACGGGTAACACCAACAGGGTGAGTGGGAATATGAAGGTCGCATTGATCGCCTGCAATACAGTTTGTTAATAGCCTATCCAAGTATCGATGGGACGAGAGTCTTTTCAGTGGGGACAGCAGCCATGGAATTGGTAACTTCCACTGACGAGCCGGTTGGCAGATTGTATTTCCCTGCTAATTATATGATTTTAGCTTTCAATGTACAAGGTCCCGATGATCCAGGTCCATACAATCGCTTTGACGGCGCACCGTCAAGGCCGCCGTCCAGAACGAGCAATAACAAGTCGCCTTTGAGCAAGGTCGCCGATTTGACAACGGATCAGGGTACTGTAGCTTTACCGCAGGCTTCTACATTTATGTTCTAACACACTATAGTAGATCCCAGTAACGTATTTACAAATTACAGCGATAATGGCGACAAAGAATTGCAACAAGCTCTTGCAGCCTCAATGGCGGACGCCGGTTTGCCCCCGCAGCAAACTGGCGTTATTGGAACCGATCAAGTCCATTTTGGGCCTGCTACTCGAACTGAATATGAGCATGGTAGATGGGATTTGGTTCCTATATCGTCTGTTCAGGAGATTCTTCTCGACCCAGAACCCGCCGATCGTCAGCGCGATACTGTCAACCAAGTACCTGCGTTCTTGAAACCTAGTGTGGAGGATCATAGGCTAGGCGCACTTCTTACTATTTACCATAGCATTCCTATGGCAAAGGAAATATTTATGAATCGACTAAGTCAGGAGACATATTACCCACATGAACCTGAATGGTGGACTGGGAAACCAATTTCAAAACCGATCTGTTCTGGACGAGAGGATCAATATCTCGTTGATGAAGATAGAAGGTTCGGCCAGGAATTACAGAGAGTCATGGCTTTCCTGGACAGAACAGATCGCAGCTACGGCTCCGCCGATGTTATCGCAAACCTACCGTTTCTGGCAGAGCAGGACGAGTTTACAGTAGAGTCCAAGTTCTTCTTGGCTTGGCATAATTACATGGGCAGCCATGGCTCCTTGAAACATCTCTTCTCTACGGGCGTCCCTGGTGTGGACAATGAGCAGACTCAAGATCCCAAAACATTTGCGATCCTAGATCTTCAACTTCCCAATAAGGATTCGCTCTGCGGAACCCTTTATGATGTTGCTGATGAGACACTGTGGTATGCCCGAGACTTTAAGCTTTCCAATAGCTCCTATTTAGAGCATATTGGCGATATCATTTCTTTCAGACTTGAAGGCGCAAACAAATGGGAAGATCAGAAGCCAGTTCACATACCTTTAGTATGGTACCCTGATAGATATCTTGAATCGGCTCGGAAAGAGGCATTGGATATGCGTATCAAGAAAGCCGCGGTAGAAGAGAGAATAAAGCGCATCACGGAACGAGAAAATTTCTTGACATATTACACTGACAAGAATGGGAAGATTTTAAAAGTAGAAGATATTTTCAATCTCTCACTCAAGCATGATCAAGGCATGGTACACGATGGACACCCACCAGATGATCTCGACGGCGATTCCGAAATGACACAGCCGCCGAAAGGGGATTTATCTGCGAAATTGAGCAAGGTCATGAGTGATATTAACAACAAGCTCAAGGGTATTATAGCTCGATCTTATCTTGGCTCTGAACCTCACTGACGTGTAACAGCTTTGGAGGAAGAGAAAGAGAAAGCCAAAGCTGCTTGGAGAGAGCTGTCAAAACTCTACACTGACCCCGCCACGTCATCCCGGCCACTGCATAAATATACACTTCGAGGCGTCAGCTTGAATAAAGAAACGACATATCTCTGCAAGGCTGGAGAGCCAGATCTCATTGACATGCAGCTCACCGATGGCGACCAATCCCAGGATGAGGGGCAGTGGTGGAGGATTAACTACAATACTTCATCGTCTACTCCTGTCTCTGTTGAGGTGAGTGTTCCCAGTCAAAGGTTACATGCGCATACTGATATAAAGATAGAAAACAACTGCTGAGAAAGTCATTGAGGATGTGGATGCTGAACTCGGCAAAGTCATTCTGGTGTATGCAAGCGACAGAGCCATGGAGCCAAATGCCAATTCGATACCACTTTCTCTTGAGGTAATTTGGCCCCTTGCTGATCATCATATAATACTAAAATTTTACTAGGCTTTTGTACGCGAGGACAACATTGCCTTCCGCAAAGAATTCTCCCCTACCGAGCCCTCAATAGATTCAATTTCGACCCCCAAATCACCTCCAAAGCGCAAATACGACCAATGCTCATCTTCAGGTTCTACTGAGGCTGAAGAGCAGTACAAAATTGATAACGATAAACGTATGGTGGCATCAGAAGCGATTGCCGCCTCTTCGGCTTTACAAAGTCGCCTTTCTCAGAGTGGTGATGTTATTATGGGAGTCGACCCGGCCACCGAGTGTAACGGACCCTCTGGGCAAGAAATGCAAGAACGAAGTGGTAATAGCATGCTAACTCATCTTGTTGGCAATCCGCGCAAGCAAAGTACGGCCAATGATAATATGGAGATTAGCGATATTATGAATGACGAGGATATTCAGAAAGAAAACGGTGCAGTCAACGATGCAGTCAAGCGTGTGGGGTTCGCAGAATAGACCTAACGGTAGCATTTATGAGGAGTTTGCGGTTACCATGCATGAAACGATAATGCCAGAATATACACACACCAATACATATCTCGATGCACGATAGCCGGGCAGCATTATGGCTTATGGGAAATGGCATGAAGAACTTTTGGAAGATAGCTGTTTCTGTTTTTGTCCAATTGATCAACGAACGATTCCTTGTTGACGTTCCGGTGAGGATCACAATACATAATACATAAGATTAATTCAAGACCTATCACTAGATAATCACTTTGTAATATATAGGGGCCACCTCGTTACAATAGACAATATCAGGTGCTTTCTGGTCTGTTTGGGTGAATAACGTCCAAACGTATGAGCACAATCACATCTCTTGCTTCGTCCTTTCTTGAGCATTCTATTCTCATTGGCCAGCCGCGATGGAAGGTTCGAGAAGCGCCCGTCTCACTCCAACCACGCCTCAGATGATTGGCCAAATAGCTAAAACCCCACCATAAAACGTCACCGCCGACTGGAGGGGAGTTCTGGGATGGAAGGTTCTTGATTGTTGGATTCTGTCGACGTCTAGAAGTGCTCCCAATACGATTGATCCAATCCCGACGAGAAAGAGGTATTTATCCAGTTCACAGACGTATTTGTTACGACACGACTCGAATTTTATTAAAACCACCTCGAACGTTACTCCAACGTTACTACGACAATCGACTACTCCTTTGCATATTTGCATATCACCTCTACTTTACGGCCTTGTACATTTCCTTGTACGAAGCGAAACAACTCTCAGCTCCAATCCTTCTGATTCGACTTGGGCATTCATTCACGGGCCAATTATACTCCAGGGAACCAAACAACAGACTTCTGTTTTGCGAACACACAACACAGACTTTACTTCATTCGCTGCAGACAACACATCCTGACATCGAAGGAAGGCGAAAGTGGGAACGAGAAACAATCATCACGAGATAGAAGAAGGGGGTGTAAACACACTCACAGTACGTCCAAACTCTTTCAACCAGCCTTTTCTTTCTGTCCTGCTTTCTCTATTGTCAGCCAACCGATAATTGCCATTTGCAATACTTGGTGGGAAATACGAGTAAAAGAGAGGATAGCTCTTATATTCGACCTTTTCTGCTCTTTTTCGACTTTTTTCGACTTTCCATTCTGCCACACGACCCAACTTGTTACACTTTCCCTTTCAATCCTGGTAACTGACGACATACCCTTCAGATTGTGGTTGGCAAACCTCACGATAAATCCCGACGACATATTTGCGCCTTCTACTACGATAATACATAACTGTGCGACAACCCGAGCAACACAGTTCATCCGGCAACTGATTTTCATCATTTCGTTCCTTTTGTGATTCAGGAACCATCGCAACTATGGTCGCTGAAACCAAACTTTACGATGCACTGGGCATCAAGCCTGATGCTAACCAACAAGACATCAAGAAAGCATACCGGTAAGTGTTTCACTGCATTTCAGACAGCCCTATGACCCTATCGTGATACACATGAAGCTTACAATTCACAGAGCAATGGCTTTAAAACATCATCCAGATAAGAACAAGGATAACCCCTCCGCAGGAGAAAAGTTCAAGGAAGTTTCTCAAGCCTACGAAATCCTTTCCGATCCCGAGAAAAGAAAAACGTACGATCAATATGGATTAGAATTCATGTTAAGAGGCGGTCCACCACCACCAGAACCTGGTTCGGGTGGTGGAAACCCATTCGCGGCCGGGGGAGGCATGCCTGGTGGATTTGATGGTTTCGATGGATTTGGTTCTGCCGGCGGTATGCCGCGGGGTAAGACATTCCATTTCAGTACCTCGAGCGGACCTGGCGGCGGCGGCGGAGGATTCAGTTTCAGTAACCCTGAGTCGATATTCAGCGAGTTCTTCAGAGCGCAAGGTGGAGGAGCTGGTGCTGGTGGTGACGATATGAATGATTTCTTCGGCATGGGGGGTGGGGGAGGTGGCATTCCTCGAGCAAGTCCAGGCGGAGCCGGTGGACGTTCACGAACAGCACGATCTCAATTCGCAGGTGCGGAGCCGGCAAGGCCAAGAGCGGAAACCCCAGAAGTTACGACGGTGGAGAAGCCGCTGGCTTTAACCCTGGAAGAATTGTTCAAGGGATGTCATAAGAAGATGAAGATTAAGCGGAAGACTTTCGATCCTCAAACTGGAAAGAGACAGACTACGGATCGTATATTAGAGATGGATATTAAGCCGGGATTGAAGAAGGGATCGAAGATTAAGTTTAAGGGCGTAGGAGATCAAGAAGAAGGTGGTCAACAAGATCTACATTTCATTATCGAAGAGGTAAGAACCCCTCCAGATCATTCAAGCTGTTGCGATATTCTAAGACATATATGCTAACATTCCCACTTTCACAGAAACCTCACCCTCTCTACACCCGCGACGGCGACGACTTAATAATGACACTTGACCTTGACCTCAAAGAAGCGCTCACAGGCTGGAAACGTACCGTATCGACC
The DNA here is from genome assembly GCA_026770245.1 of Clarireedia aff. paspali H2. Lineage (NCBI taxonomy): Eukaryota > Fungi > Ascomycota > Leotiomycetes > Helotiales > Rutstroemiaceae > Clarireedia > Clarireedia aff. paspali H2. The sequence continues at coordinate 90,529 of JAJCXA010000093.1, read as the reverse complement.
ATCGACGGCAAGAACCTCCCGCTCGAGAAAGCCGGCCCTACACAACCTAACTCTTCAGACATATACCCGGATCTTGGTATGCCAATAAGTAAGAAGCCGGATACGAGGGGTAATTTCATTATCAAGTATAATGTTAAGTTCCCGACGACTTTGACAGCGGAGCAGAAGAGGGTTTTGAGGGAGATTTTGTAGAGAGCATGGGTAGGAGAAGGAAGAGTGTTTTTGGGAGGAGCAGCAGACTTTTGGTGCTGCTTTCGTTTTTTATATTGTTTAAGGTTCATTTGTTTGGGTGGCATAGGCGTAATGGATGCAAACGAATGAATAGGATTTACTGTAGGGAGGCGAGAGAACGAGCAATTGATTGTTTGAGAACTGAGAATTGAGAAATCTAAATTTGGAGATAGATGAGGGTGGGTGATGTATGAGGGGCTGATGGGTTGGGTTTGGGTGGGGGGAGGGGGATTTTGGTGAAATGATGAATGAACGATAAAAAGGGTTCAATGGAATAAATGAATACATGAATAAATGGATGAACTATCTTCTAATTTGCGCTTTATATCCGTGTATGTATCTGTTGTAACTTGCTTATTTGTAGCTCAGTCGTAGCTAGCTACTCATGGTGTTGGTTAGTTTAACATTGGGAGCGATGTATGTAACTAGACCAGACCATTCCTATTAGATACATACATACTAATGAGCTCTTCTTCTATCTCACATCACATCACACACATCATTTTCATAAATTCAATCTTTTGACCTCTTCTTCTTGTTCAAATAAGTTACAGTATTTAGGTTGCGATAACTTAACTTGGTTCGATTGATTATAACTTATAGAGTGGGAATTTTAATCTTTATTTTTTTTCCCCCCAGCCTTTGATATGTATATATATGTATATAATCATGATATGCAAACAGAGCAGAGCAGAGCAGAGCAGATGAGGATTCAGCGTGTTCTTTCTTGCTTTCTTTCTTTCTACTATACAAATCCCATCTGGATTTCTTTGGTGTACAGTACAGCGAGAACAACAGATCTCGCTGCACAGCCAATAATCTATCTATCTATCAATCTATTCATCCAGTATATATAGATCTTACAGCCAAATAAGCAAGCACGCTGTCAGTGAAGTAGAGTAAATGGAATTCATAACGACACTAAAAAGTACTCGAATCACACCTTTTCTCTCTGTCCCTTTCCCCCTCTATATCCCCGCCACAGCCGCCGCCGCCACACCGCCCATCAGCGCCCCCAGCTCCCCAAATACGACACCCTTGAAAATGCCCTCCCCCATATCCTCCGCCCAATGGCCCGCCTGCTTCAACTTCTGCTTCCATCCCTCCTTCTGCTCTGCGCTAAGGGACTCCCATTCCGTCCCATCCTGATGGAGCTCCTCGTTATGTTTCACTGCTTTGATACTCCCGCTTCCACCCGAATGATCCTCATCTGATGTGTGATGATGATGGATGTAGAGTTTTGCGTCCGCATCGTCAGCACCAGAGGATGAGGAGCGAAGATGCGAGAAAAATGACGGGGACGCAGCAGCCGGGACAGGGGATGGAAGAACCTCTGACGCGGATTGCAGAGCGTAGTCAGAGGGGAAAAGATACGGTTTCCCGAGAGCTTCCTGCAGAGGAAGAGGAAGGTAATTCGCAGCGCCAAGCTGCGGTTTCACTATCCCGCGCACCTCGAGGACGCTCTGAATAATAATTGCTGTAAACAGCGCAGCGAAGATGGAGAGGATGATACCGAAGGAGTAGATGGCTTTGCTCGAGGGGAGTGCGACGACGTAGCGGGGTGTGCGGGATTGTCCTCGTTTAACGGAGAGAGGGACGGGGAAGAGGGGGAGGGTATGTACGATGACAGTGTTGCTTACGCCTACGCTGGCGAGTTTGAGATACTGCGGGGGAGTGCTGGCGGTGATGGGGTGGGTGGGAGGAGTGAAGAGGGAGAAGGCGATGCTGGTGATTTGGAGGGGGTGCACGTTGCGGAAGGTGCGGAAGGGTTTGATGGGGGCTACTAAGTAGACGTTGTTAACGTGTTGCAGGTCGACTTTGAAGAGGGAGATAGAAATGTCGTGACCAGCGACGGCGACAACGAATTGTGTGTAGTCTTGTGGGGTGGAGGGTGTGATGGGGGGAGTGAGGTTGGAGACGGCCAGACCGGTGGCTTTGGCTACGTGGGAGGGGAGACGGTGGGATTGCGCAATGCGGCATTGGCCTTTTCCGTCAGGAGGGAGACGGAGGATTTGGAGGACTACGCCGCCCCGGCTGTGGATATTGGTGAGCATGAGGATGAAGTCCTTAGTTAGCCATCTGAGGGCTCTGAATGCGGGAATGGTGACTTTTTCGTGGCTTCGGGATGCTGGTATGATGTATATGCACTGTGGCTCCTCTTCGCCGTCCTTCGCATTCAGCTTCTTAAGGTATACGTCGTGTTCATCGCAGTAAGCAAATAGATATTCGTCTGTTCCAGTTTGTATAAAGTCCATGTCCACAGGCTCTTTATCAAGCTGTATAGTTTCCTTCGGGGTAGGCGACTTGCTTTGCGCCGCATCGAACAATACTATTTCAGACTTCTTCGCAAGTCCTGTCGCAACAGCACCCATCTGCGACTGACCTGGATATGGTCTAGACAGCCGGGTAACTCTTTGATATAGATCCTTCTCTGTGTTCGTAAACATCGACACCCGCGATACTTCAGAAATCTTGCTCGTCGCATTGCTCTCAGCGGACTTGTTATTCGCCTTCGCATTCGCTTCTATCTGGAATACTCGAAAATGTGTATTCTTCCCCTTCTCCAATTGCTCCGGACTTGAATTCACACCTGCGAATACCAGGGTCTTCTTCTCTGGACCTTGGCCCACAGCAAGACTAGTGACATTGTCCTCTTCTTTGCTGAGTTCTATTTCAGCCGCTTCCACAAGCTCAGCTGGTTTCGACGTATCTAAGACCGTCTATAAAGCAGAAATTAGCGACTTTTCCTCCAAATAATCCTGCTGAGCAGTAGATTCCCATATCAGAAGCAGACAATCACTCCACTCACAATCTTATTTCCCACACCTGTCCTTCCAGCTCCTCCTCCGCCACCAACCACCAACCTTGACGAATCTGTAGGGTCGAAATCACACGCATATAGCGGATACGATAATGTCGCTTTCGCCGACGGTATTAAAGGCGCCATAGTTGTAATCTGTTCTCTGAAAACTTGAATTCGCAAGCAGGAGAAAATGTATCTAGTGGTTATGTACAAGGTTGAAAGCGCAAGGCTGCGAGAATTCGCAAGGCCAGATCTTCTTGTGTGGCCGAAGCTAGACCTAAAGGATCGGTGTCCTGCCTGTTCTTGATGAAACTCTACAAAATGTCCGTTTTATGTGTTTGGGTTGCTTCTTATGTTATGTTTAGTGATGTCATTTAGCATCGAACAGTGAGTAACTTGGTTACTTGCTACTAGAATATGTCAATGGCTATCACTTGTTCCCCCTCGTAATCACTTTGCGTGTACATTAAGGCTCACTATCAATATCGTTCTCCTCAAGCACGTCGTTGAATTTTCAGATTTAATTACAAGATCTTCCTTTTATCTCCGCCGAGTAGCTCTACCTAACGCCAGTTATTCATTCCAATCATCTCATAAAGCGTATCGCATCCTCATTCTGAGGCCCAGATCGCTTCCGAGAGGTTGAAGGATATCCGCAAATCTTAAAAGTGTCAAGAAACTTAAAAGTCGACAAACCAGAAGACATGGCGATTTGCCATTTTGGTCCTTCTTCTGATACCTCTAGATGCATCCACAATGATTCGGATCTTGCTGAATGAAACGCGGAAAAGTCAAGATTCCCACAACGCCAGGGATTCATGCTGAAGATATAAGTACCAAAATGTCCATGATTTAACCTGCGATATTTGATGAGAGGGATCAAATCGATGCTCCAAATTCAACGTGAAAGGTCCACCAAACACTCGCTTTTCGTAAAATGTTATCGTCATTAGCACAAGCTTATGCCGAGACTAGTCCCTTATTTTGCATGCTTTTTGAACGCGAGTAACTCAGACAAACTCGACAGAGCACATCCATGCTTCAGGAAATCGTGTTGTAACAGCTCATCGGCTGAGGCTCTGCTACGGATATCGACACACAAGCAGACCGACAAGAATGCTTTAAGCTCTTTGCTGAGTTTCTCGGGCTTCTTCAATCTTGGGGTACCGTTCGTGGCGATGAGGTACAATGCTTTCAGTGGTTCTTCATTTAGGTATGGTGGCTCGGACTCAATCATCTCGATCGCCATGATACCAAGAGACCAGATATCGACCTTGGGACCGTATTCCTTTTGCTTGACGACTTCAGGCGCCATCCAGTAAGGAGTACCAACCATGGTGGCACGCTTGGATTTGGATTCAGTGAGTTTCGCGCAGAATCCGAAATCGGCTAAATCTATGTTAGCAAAATGACCTGTGACGATGGGAACAGATGTACATACTAATCTTGACATTACCACGTGCATCAAGCAAGACATTGTCACTCTTAATATCACGATGAATAATGCTTTGTTGATGGAGATGCTCAAGTCCACGACAGGTCTAAGAATAGTTAGTATTGATGGGTTTGGCATATAAGTGATTGGACTCGTACCTCAAGACAGATAGTGGAAATCTGGTCCTCAGTGATTGTAGGATTGTTGTCAATAACATCTGTCAGTGCACCGCCCTCCATGTATTCCATGACAACCCAAAGCTCGGTATAGTTGTTTCGTAAGAAAGCGTCCAGAAAGTTGACGATGTTTCGGTGCTTGCTGTCTTTCATGACCATGATCTCGTTCACAATCAATTCTTTTCTTGGTTGATGAGCAAGGTCCATCTGCTTGATTGCAACTTGAGCCTTGCTACCTTGTTGTCGAACAACTTCTCGTGCCACAGCCGATGCTGGATTCTCCTTAACCTTGGCGACATACACCGAACCAGATGCACCTTGACCAATCTTCTTCTGTTTAGAGTATGATAAGTTGGGGTCATCTTTGGAGACAGCTTCCTTTAGTTTTGCCATCACTTCATTCTCGGTCATTGTAGACATTCGAACATCCTTTTGGCGCTCTGATGCCGACGGCTTAGCAGTGAGAGCAGCTTCTGCAGCCTTAACACCATCAGCTTGTTGAGCGGCGTTGTTAGCTGACGCAGATGGCTTGGGAGCAACATTGAGTGGCTTGACCGGATTGACCGGTGCTGGAAGTCGGGAAGGTTGTTGTTGCGCGGGTCGTGCCGCTTGGGAGCCGTTGGAGGCTGGGCCATTGGGGTATCTAGGATCTTGCCTATCCGATCTGACTGGTGATCTCTCTGCGCTCTGGTCTCGCACAGAGGAGGAGCTTTGTTGGGTGTTGAGAGGAGGTCGAGAAGCACCATTTGAAGTAGGTGCAGAAGGTGCCTGCCTCGGTGTGGGTCGCTGTGTTGCCGCTTGCTGACTTTGTTGTGCGCGAGGAGCTGATGGAGCCACTCGTGATGGATTGTAGCGGTCTTGAGCCGGGCTGCTTGCAAACCCGCCAATTTCTTGCTGGGCCATTGGAGGCCGAGACTTGGGGAGAGAGGCATTGTAGGCTTCCATATCCCGACGATTTTGTTCTTCGATTTCTCGCTCCCGTTGCCTCTGCGCTTCCAATTGCTTTTGTCTTTGCTCCTCTCGAGCATCAGGGCTACTATAGTTAGAGCCAATTTGCTGCATTTGATTGCGTTGCTGGCTTTGCTCGGGAGGTGTTGGTCTGCGGGGCTGCTGCTGTGGGCTGCCATAACTGTTATTTCTTTGTTGACCTTGGAGCGGTCGCGGAGGAGCAATCGAGCTACCAGTCCCTGAGTATCCAAGCTGCTTGTTTTGATTGGGGGTGGCTGGTGGGGTGGGCGTCAAACTTGAGAATTGTTGAGGGTTCTCCTGTCTCTTTGTAATGTCAGAGTAGAATTCCAAAACTTCGAAGACGGCTTGCGGATTTCGTTCATAATCCTCCTTAGTAATAGCAGAAGAGTTAAGCAATTTAGACCACTCCGGTGGAAGACCAACGAATTCTCCAGTCTGAGGGTCGAATCCCACATGAACAGAATGGCTGAAATTCGTTGGGTTGCTGACACCACCCATTCCAGGGCAGCGGGCGTAAATAAAATCAATCCACTCATATAAATCGTCATCGCCCTTAACTTTGATTTGCAATGTTCTGGAGATTCCGTCGTCATCTCCCGGATTCGTCGAAGATCCATTCAGACTGCGTTTGATTTCGAAAATGGTGCCCGCAGCCTCCACACGAGACACGCCGAGGACATCTTTCAACACAATTTGGTATGCAACCTTGCCGCCTTCGGTCTTGTGGAAATCAAGGGCTTCTTTTCGCAGGATGAGCCATTTCTGTTTCCAGGGGCTTATAAAATTCTTTCCTTCCTTTACTGTAGCCCAGCCCTCCTTTATCACGGCGACACCTCCTTGACCATCCACATTGGTTTGCTGACGTGCGAGAGGTAGAGAGACCGTCGAGCCGGTATAAGTCGATGTAGCTGTTCGATTTACCGGTGGGTTGATGCTTAGTTGTGAGATTTGACCAGGCGTCATATTTCCTGGGAGGTTTGTAGTTGTGGGTGTATAATTAAGTCGAGGTCCTCCTGCAGGTGGCCGAGGAGCTGGACCAGGGTTCATAAATTGACCTGGAGTGTAAATACTACTTGCGAACGATGAGAGTTAGTTTCTGATGAGGAGGATTCATGAAAGGGGATGAAATAGGACTGGGGAGTCGACTGCAGTACACAACATGGAATTTGGACAACGTTCAAAGTAAGGTGTATCAATGAGCAAAGTTCGGAAACTCTTAGCATCTAAAGTCATTCCAACGCGGCGATCTGTGCGGGTAACGAGAAACAAGGGGCAACTCCATACCTATTTTGAGAAGCCATATTGACAGAGATGCAGAATTACGGTTATGATGGTGTATGCAAGTTTCTGAAAGGAATGTATAGATTTGTGACAGCGGGGTATCTTTGAAAGAAACTATTGGAAAGAACTATAGGTTTTACAGTAGTTAGCAGATGTCCATTGCAGGAATGACTGGCTGTAAGCACCTACATATTATAGTCTGGCGGTGCAAGATGTCTTGGAGCACCCTATCTGTCGTGAAGATCGATGCAAAGTCGAGGTCGCGAGCCAGGGGAAACCAGCAGAGGCCGAGCCAGAAGTGCTGCGGTCGCACAACGTCCAGCGTCCGGTCTTGATACGAGTGCTTGTGGTCAACCTGTTTGCGGATTTGTATTGAACCAATGCAGTGCGATGTCGCTGGATGGCGGGAGAGAAGCCCGTACGAAGTAGTTTTAGAAAGAAATCTAGGTGGCGTTGACAAGTTTGATAAAGTTGGAAGGGTCGTTGTCGGATGTGAGACTTTGAAGGTGTTGGGTTTGACGACTTGCAGTCTTGCAATAGGGTAGCGGCCTTTTGTTCGAGCGGTAACTACAGGGGACCGTGAACTTACAAAGACAACTCCCTTTTTTACTGGACGCTTATAGAGGAAGTCGTTTGTACCTGGGAACCTGGGATCTCCTGGTGATTTTTCCCATTCAGACGCACTTTTACATAAATTGCATCGGACTTTTTTACCAAAACTTGTACTTCCGTACATTGCGCTTCTCTGCAGAGGCACGAGAGCTTTCCCTCAACCTTTCCCTATACGTATAAACCCGAGCTAAATTAAACCGGCTATGCGAAGCACCCAGACTACTCCGTACTTCGTAGATGCACCTACCAGTACTACGAGGTATATGGTCCGTCCGACAGACTAAGTACGTTCTTCGATAGGTCTTCTGGAAAGCTACACGCGAGGAAGATACTGCATACACATTGTACTGGCTGATAGCGTTGTGCTCCCTATCGCCACCTCTCTATCACCTGTCACCTGTCACCTCTCACCAGAGCTCGTCGAGGATAGGAGAGGCTGCAGACAGATAGATGCAGCAGATAAGAAAGACCCTTTAATCTTGTGCCAACCCCAAAGACTTGCTTTTGCTTGCCCATCCTTCGAAGCAGCTATGAATACTGCAGTGTGTCGTGTGTAGCTCTCTCAAACGATTGGCGCAAGACCGCAGGGACTTCGGCTCAGGGATGAACCAAAGCTTAGCTGCAGTACTGTAAGTTATGAGTAATGTATCTCTGGCTGGGCGTGCAGTGCTTAGACGGAAATAAGTATTGGTCCTTACCCCCTCGAGAAGTTAATCTCGTTCATCAATCGGATGCACTGACAACCTTTGTACCCAGCCTGACTTTTAATAAACCCATGTTGTTTCAAGAAATCACCAAGTGGCACGTTAAGACATGGAACAGAACATTTCCACGAGCAGCTTCTGGTGCTTCAATTCATCTCCCCAACCCTATGCCCCCAATGAACTCTGCCCGTGTACTCTATGACCGTTCTTTGGCTGGCTAGCCATCTCTCGCACCCAGTGGAACATGTCCTTCTAAACAATGGAGCATGAACGGACGCGCAATAGTCCTCAAGAAGCATTTGAAAAAGAAGCACAAAAAAGGCCCCTTCTTGATCCTTCCGGCGCCAAGCAAATGAGCATCCTTTGTTTCAAGGTTTACTAGCAGTACACGGCTATGTTTCCAAATGTGCGGATCATGTAACAGAAATCCCCCGCACGGTCTAGGAAACTTCTGGGGCCAAAATGTTTTTGCGACTTGATGCAATTACACACGTTCAGTAGCGGTGTTTATTGCCGTCTTCCCTAAAAACGCTTCGGGATCGTAGTTTCTACAGGGTACATGCTCCCGTGCGTGCAGATTGCTCCGATTCGAGTGACCGGGTATACTCTCCTTTACTCATCGCGGCAGAAGCGAACATAAGTTTCGCCATCGATTCTCAAAGAGGTCAGTATGATGTCACGTTTTGTCTGTTCCATAGGTTCTTTTGAGGTTCTGTATTTAATCAAGTGCCATTTTTACCTTATTTCATGCGGTTTTTGTTATTCTCGATTAACCTTAGCATGCACGAATTAGCTGAGGATTTAGGGATGACCCCCAGACGGACGCGCTCACGATACAGCTGTGAAGTGCTCTAGGCTCTTGATGAATTTGTGTATTTTCTCATTGGATAGGAATTCTAAGTAGTTCGTATCTTAACGAACAGGAACCTCGGCCTCTTGACCTTCGAACGCTGGCAGTTCTTTCTCAATATCGGACCAGACTTTTGTGCCATCAACCAGCTCCTTGATAGCCGCCAGGATTGTCTCTTGATCCGCACGAACCTGTTTCGTGGAATCTCTATCTCTTAATGTGAACGTCTTGTCGTTGACACTTTGGAAGTCAACCGTGATGCCAAGAGGGGTACCAAGCTCATCGTTTCGGCTGTAACGTTTGCCAATAGATGCTGAAGAGTCATCGATACGGCTAGAGATACCCATTGATCGAAGTTTGTATGAGATCTGCTTGAGGAATGGCTTGAAGCTCTCATGCGAAGACAAAGGAACCAGTAAGACTTTTGTTGGTGCAATTATTGGAGGGAACGAGAGAACCTGCAGGAATTAGTCATGTTTAAGGAGAAGAAATTGTCTAGAACTTACACCACGTGCTTCATCACCACCCTCACTGGCACGGGTCCAATAATTGTGCTCCATCAAAGCATATAGAATCCTGCCAATACCGAAAGAGGGTTCGATAACATTTGGAGTGTATTCTCTTGTGTTTTCAACTCGTGTTCGGCGCTCGATCTGGATCAGATCGCTACCAATTTCTACTTTACCATCGCCTACACCATCAACATCGATAGTAATCTTGCCATCTTGCTTGAGATCCTTCGCAAGCGCTTCGCGCTTTTCTTGAGACAGTGCCTCAATAGCAGCCTCAACAGCCTTGCCATCCTTCTTGAATTTCGGGCCAAACTTCTTCTTGTCCAGATCAATTTGCCACTCCTCAATGCTAAGTGGAGTATCCAACCTTTCACGAACCATCAATGGCGCGCCGGTTTTCTTTGCGTGGACAGTAAGATCGTAGGCGCTTCTGTCCGCACAGCCGACGCACTCAACCCAACCAGAGCTAGTATGTAATTCAGCATCCCAGCAGTCTGCTGCATAATGAGCCATTTCATTGGCCATGTGCTGTCTGAACCTAACTTTGGACTGATCTACACCAATTTTCGCAAGGAAAAGTTGGATTCGTGCCAAGAAGTAGCCCAGAGTCTCGTTGTCGACAATGCCATCAGCAACAGCCTTACCAATTGGAATCTTCTCGACATCTGTTTTGCCAGCCAATTGGGTGTGACGGTTCAACAAAACAAGCTCTACGTCTTTGACTTCATTGAAACGATCATGCTTCTTGCCACCTTGAGGGTCAACGAAATGCTCGATCTCGGCCATCAAGAATTCTCGAACACGTAGCAGACCAGCACGAGGGGAGATTTCGTTTCTGTAAGACTTGCCGATTGATGCAGAGGCAAATGGCATTTGTTGTTGGTTGTATTCGAGAAGTTTTGCAAAGTTCAGGAATTGACCTTGAGCTGTCTCTGGTCGTAGATAACCAGGCGCATTGCTGCTTGGGCCAATGGCAGTCTGGAACATGAGGTTGAATGCCACTGGTGATGAAGGCTCAGCGCCAGTTTCTGGGTTTTTCATCTCGTATTTTTTGATCAATTGACCTAGCTCCTCGCCGTTGTAGTTGTCAATCTGTGTTGTCAGTATCCATTGAGGATGTTTGCACTGAGTGGCCATACCTTCGCCAAGATCTCTTCGTATTCCTTGACAACTGCATCATCTAGCTTCACTGCTTCTATACCCTTGGTCTTCTTCTTCTTTTTCTTCTTCGAAGGGTCCTCCTCCTCTTCCTCGACTTTTACGCCTCTGGCTTCTTTGTCGCCTTTCAGCCTCGCTTCCAAAATATCTTCGACAAAGTGATCCGCTCGAATGATGTCGCCGTTCTTCGGGTCTTTGCACATCCAATCTGCGAATTTGTCCACATGGCCACTGGTCTTGAAAACTTCCGCGGGGGTTAATACCGTACAATCCAATTCCAGCATATCTTCTTCTAAGACGAAATGTTTACGCCATTGGTCAATAACATTGGCTTGTAGGGCACAACCTGGCTTCAAATTGTTAGCAAGCTTCCCCAAATTAACAGTAAAAGAAAATTTTAGAGATCAAGCTATCGAAACTGCCGCCATAGCTGCTTCCGTGTCCCAGTTCAGCGCAGGAAAATCAGGCCGACTTAGGACGATGCGCTCTGGTCAGTTGTCCTATGCAATACAGACATTGCTTTTTCTAAACCAATGTGCCAGAACATTTAGGATATTGTAAAAACTAATATGCTCCGCAAAGATATCTTTGACCATTTTCCTTTCTTGGAGAGCCCCGCACACAAAAGCATGAAGAAAGAAGAGAAACGAGATCAACTAACCGGACCGTAGTCATACAGACCGCCGACACCATTGTAGATTTCGAATGAAGGTGTATAAAACATACGCCGCCTCAGCATAGAATCGAGGACCTGGCGGTCAAGGGGCTGACCCTTGAGGGTGGTTGTGGTAGACATTTTCAAGTCTTTTCGCTCTTTCGGTAGCTGATATCTATTGTAGTGGGGTGATGCTGTGAAGGGTCGACAAGTCAGTTGAGGACTTATTCTTGCTTTGAAAAGCGTATTTCTTGTAAGGCTGCAAAAAGATCGCATTCACCTGAGACTCATCCAATAACAGGTATGAGTCACTGCGTATTCTGGGAAACTCAAGTTTTGCGAAACCTATGAGTATCTGTTTAGGAATTCGAATTTCTTTCGTGTGACTCGTCGACGGATGAATACCTTGCATGGTCTGTGCACGCGGTCCTCCGCCCGCTTCTTCATGTGAGGCCCCAAAAAATATTTCCAGATCTTCTTAGTTTTCCGACATCTGCAGTACTTTCCACACGACATAATACACAATGGGTTCGAAACGGGTTAAACCGATTTCTTCAAAGGCTTCATTGCCTTTCAAGACCGATAATAAGTTCAAGCGACAAGATCTGCATATTAAGCAAAAGAAGGCCCGCGACAGTCTGCGCAGAGATGAACGATTCAAACGAAAGAGAGAAGAAGATAGAGATCCTGAACTTAGGAGACAGCGGTTGGCAAAGAATATCCCACATACTATTGATAGAAAACGGGTATGGGACGAGATTGAAGGGGATGGGGACGATCTTAACGTCAGTGTAGATGTGGAGCAATTGAAAAGAAGGCGCATAGAAGAAGCTGAGGCAGCAGAGTCTGCTGAGCAGGCAGCTTTGGAGGAGGCACCAGAAAAGGACGATGATGTTGACAGTATGTTGGACTCGGGATCTGAGGAAGGGCCCGACGATGAAGACGACGAAGAAAACAAGCGTCCTCGAGCAGTTAGCAATGCGCCGTCCACAACGAGCACGAACCTCGACCTTACACCATCTTCATTATCCCTCAAATTCCCTACGTTATTTTCCGACGAGCCTCCTCCATCCCCTAAAATCCTGCTCACGACCTCATTAAATTCCACTCTTCACGAGGAAGCCCATCTACTTTGCACTCTCTTCCCCAACAGCAACTACATTCCCCGCTCCGCCCACAGATACGGTTACAAATATTCCCTCCGAGAAATCTGCAAATTTGCTACAAACCGCGAATACACCTCTGTCGTACTTCTCAAAGAAGACGCCAAGAAGCCCACTGGATTGACCATTGTCCATCTGCCATCCGGTCCTACATGCCATTTCTCCATCTCCAACTGGGTAGAAGGGAAAAAGCTACCTGGCCATGGAAATCCTACAAATCACTACCCTGAGCTTATTTTGAACAATTTCCGTACACCACTGGGTCTGCTCACTGCGAGATTATTCTTGACTTTGTTCCCACCGCAGCCAGAATTACAAGGAAGACAAGTTGTTACTTTGCATAATCAGCGCGATTACATATTTGTGAGAAGGCATCGATACATATTCAGAGAAAAGCGGGAGACTGAAAAGAGTGTCGTTGGGCCAGACGGTAAAATAGTGGAAGGTGTGGAGGGTATCAGAGCTGGATTGCAAGAGCTAGGGCCAAGATTTACCTTGAAATTGAGGAGAATAGACAAAGGGATTGGCAGGGCGGGAAGTGATGGGGATGATGCAGTTCAGTGGCAATGGAAGGCTGGTATGGAGAAGAAGAGAACTAGATTCAACCTGTAGTTCGTCAGACATAATTCTTACTTTCGATACCCTCTTCTTTCACTGCTAGTAAAAATTTGGGTTTCAACGAAAGGCATTAATTCGTTGCACGACTGTCCACTCTCTGCAGCCGCGTTAGACGCTACTATTCTTCGACTTCGTTATATCATTGAAGGGCGAGAGACACGAGCTCTGTTCGAGGCAATTTACATGTGTATCATACACCAAGAACTTGTTCATTGAATCCTGAATATCCTCTATATTGACACACTATCCGCATCTTAAGCCTTACAGTACTTATAGCTACTAAGCCCACTCCCCACTCCCCACCATCCAACTTATCAACCTTCCAAACCAACCGTATCAATGTCTCTATGAGTCTTTGCAAAGATCGTCTCAAACGGGTGTACATCCGTGCCAAACTTCTCATTCCACAAGATATCGCCAATATGCCGCTAATATGCGTGAAATTGCAAAACCTCACCGAGTCGCTCATCCTAACGTCCGCTCCCTTGGGCTCCTTAGGATCCCGTACGGATCACGTCCTATGCCATATCCCTCGATTGGGCTATTCACTCCATGAAACGCGCTCACCATGATATCGGAATCGTAGCCTGCAGCTTTGATGAGTGCTGCTGCTCGTATCTCCGCGTTAACTGCTGAGTCGTGCGTGTGGAAACAGCTATTGATTCCTGGTGGGTGTAGTTCTTCGGGTGCGTCTTCTGGCTCAGTGACGTGCCAATATGGCATTGCTGGCAGTTTCTCGACTGTGGCATTTGTGGGAGATAGCAATGTTTCCATTCCGATGGAATCGGTCGCCCATATCATACTCTGCACGTGGAAGATGGGCCGACAATTGGTGGTCATCCCAGCTAGTTTCGCCGTGGAGGTGACTTTAGCAAGATAGACATCCGACCAACACAACTGCGCCCAGGAAGGTAAAAATGGCCCACGGATGCTAGCCTTGAGCAGGGCGTGGGCTGATATTCATCTTATACGTCTATAGAGTAGACTCAGGAGCTTAACTACAGGTCCGTAGAAGTCGCGACAATAACATACTCAAACTTAGGTGATTGAAGTGCATCGGTCGGATCCCATCTTGATATGTACAGTAGGATGATAAAAGGAGATTTCGGACTCTTCATCGCGATTAAAGCATGTGCTTCACGTTGCGTCGACGTCCTCCTTCTACTGGAAGCATTTCGGTTGGCCAGCCTGCAAATGCTTCCTCGGTCGTTGGCTATCAATCTTCGCTCGTGTGCTATATAGTAGAAACGATAATGTCTTTTTGTCTGTTGACCGCTGGCAAGTCAAACATTCTGGCTCGTTGGGATGTAGTGTTGTGAAACAGAGACACATTGGCTCGGCGCCTGCCGCATTTAGTTACGTCGTATCTGCCGTCAACACTACGAAGTTATCTCCCCGGAAGCTTAAGTACAGTACTCAGCGAAGAGATACAATGCCGTACGCGCTTGATATGTGTGATAAAGGCGTCTATGATTATCATCTGTAGAATCGGAGAACGTAGGCTTTCCGTTATCGCAGTTTGTCATACAAAGTTAGCACTGTTGATCACAAGCCGAGCGTTTGTGTAAAGTTGCGGGCGCTGCCCAATGAGGCTTCGATTCTTGCTATCATCACTGCATGAGAGCTTACCGTCTGGGGTATCTAAGTGGAGGCCCCTTGATATCGACCATGCTACTGCGTTATCTCATATCAGACATTGATTCACCTACATGACTGGTAATGATAGCTTTGTTCGGCAGTCCCACCCTGCATATGGGCTACAAAAGTGTTGAACATCTCACTATCGTAATGTGTTTGTATAACTTCAATCCCAGCAATTCATGGTCATTTCATCTTGCTGCTTCTTCATTCTCTCCTGCTAATATTGCTCTTCCATAACAGTACACAATGGAGGTCGCCGAGCATCATGGTCACCTCGATACCCGAGCAATTCCTGGCACAATACATCTGGTTGACCTTGAAGGTGTGATGCGGGGACAGCACGCCTCTGGACCGCAATTGAATGATGTTGTTCTCATACCAGCGCCGTCCAATGATCCAGATGATCCTCTGAATTGGACTCCGAAGCGTAAACTGCTCTCTACCGCATGCATGTCGATGTATACTTTAATGGTTGGAATTGCTTCCGCTGCAGTATACAGTGTGCTAGAACCCATTAGCAAGGACACGGGTTTGACACTGAATCAGCTAAATGCTGGTACTGGATATATGTTTTTGTTCTTCGGGGTAAGTGAAGATTCTCCATCAAGAGTTTCAGTTAAATCCTCTCTTGAACGCATGAGCTCGGTGTTCATTTGGCTGGTATTATACCATCGATGTTACCAAGCGGCTTCGTGGTTTCCTTGTTGTATCCAGCTCCAACCAATTTTCCATAAAATTACTGCTCTATTGTTACTGCCTTGTTCATTCTTCATTCCCAGAAACATCACAAAGAATGTATAAACTGATAAATCGTCCTAATAACAGTGGGGATGTCTAATTGCACAACCGATAGCGTTGCAATATGGCAAACGGCCAGTCTATTTGTTTTCGATGTTGGCGACATTGGGGTGAGTAATTGCTCTGCTCTTATCTTGTATTCAAATACTAAAGTTTCAACAGCATCATGGTATGGGTGCCGCACGCGACCTCCAATGGTGCATGGATCGGGAGCAAGATTCTGCAAGGTGCTGTTGGTGCACCTATTGAGTCGTTGTGTGAGATCTCCATCACGGATATCTACTTTACGCATGAGCGGGGAACATACATGGGACTATATGCTTTTATGCTAGCAGGATCCAACTTTCTCGCCCCAGTTCTCGTAAGATACTTGTTGTATTCTCTGCTCTGCGTCCCCGCTGACATGTTAACAGGCAGGATTTATCAACGATGGGCAAGGATGGAGATGGGTGATGTATTGGTGCGCAATATTCCTGGCTATCGGTTTCGTATTCTGCTTCTTATTCATGGAAGAGACGAACTACGACAGGTCCCCGTTGGAAATGGTCGTCTCGGAGAAAGGCACACCTGGAAACTCCACACCGAATGACTTTAACACAAAGGATGCGGTTTCGTCTCCTACAGAGCTAGCAGATCCAGAGAAAGTGGCATCGCTTGAGACTCCAAGCCGGACAGATTCAACAGGTCAACCTGGCATTATTACATATAAGCCGAAAACATACATCCAAAAATTGGCTCTCAAGGATAAGAAGAGAGACTTCCGTCTTTTCCGTATGATGATTCGCCCCCTCCTGTTTTTATCATTTCCTTCCATCGCCTATGCTGGGTTTTCCTACGGAAGCAATCTGATCTGGTTCAACGTCCTCAACGGAACAGCTTCTCTGATTCTAAGTGCGCCGCCTTATGACTTCTCCTCTTCAATGGTCGGGCTATCATACGTTTCACCCCTGCTCGGTGTCGCTTGTGCATCATTCTATTCCGGAGTCATTGGCGACAGAATTGTCCTATGGCTAGCTCGTCGCAACAAAGGAGTCCTAGAAGCTGAACATCGTCTCTGGCTCTTCACCATATCCATAATCCTCATTCCGGGCTCGCTCATCCTCTGGGGTGTTGGAGCAGCTCACCACGTCCATTGGTTTGGTCTCGTTTTCGCCATGTTCGCCATCGCGGCTTCCAACTGCATTGGCCTCCAACTGTCCGTTTCATACTGTATCGATTCCTACAAGGACCTAAGTGGCGAAGCCATGGTTACAGTGATTATCATTCGAAATACGATGAGCTTTGCTATAGGCTATGGCATTACACCATGGGTCACGGATATGGGCTATCAGAATGCGTTTATCACAGCGGCGTTTGCCGGTCTTGCTCAAGTCTTGACCTTTTTCGCTGTGGTGAAATGGGGTAAGAGTTGGAGAGACAAGACGAAGGGCAGATATTACAAATATGTTCAGGAGAATGAGGTGTTAGGGGTGACACACTAATTTTGGGTAATTGGAAAATACATCGCTAGATGGTTGTACATTTCTTCTTTCATATATGCGAAATACGACTATATAGACAGACATGCATGAGATCTGCAGACTGAAAATCCTCTCATTCACCTTCCAAGACACTAAACGAGCTTCAGAGAAAATTGCATATGATTCATGAACGGTCTATCTGAATCTCCTATTTTTGTCTTCAGATCATGAACGATAGTAATATTCACTCTAACGCTAGTAGTCTACGATAATGGAAGCTGCAATTTTCCGTCCACTTGCTTACTTCTAGCCACCTGTAGACTAAACTTTCCAGCTAATTCCCACTCAGTTTGCGCTGCAAGACCCTTCTAGATAGAAGTCACTAGTAAGAAATCGGTGCCTCTAGTGAACTTAATACCATCGTCTCTGGATACCCATACAACTTTACCGCAAGGAATCCTCATTGGTTTGAAAGAACCATTATGGACTATGCGAACACTTGTTGGATCCCGATTGGGAATAACATACGAAATTATCTGGTTTAAAAGAGGGGTTGCTTGGTGGCATTCGTATTGGATTTCTTGACCAACATCCCAAAGATGATCTGACTGAAGTCTTGCTATCTTCCCCTTTGCAGCTTCACTAACTGTCGTTGGTTTACCGCACTCGTTATCCGTGGCTTGGCATCTGTTTCTCGAAGGGCCGCTTGGTTCGCTTCTCTGAAAAGACATTTAGCCATCCATCCACCGTGCGGGCTGTCAATATTCTTGGCTGCTGGCAACTGCTGCGCAATCTGATCGCAGTAGTGTTCTACCCACTCTACCGTTGACGGCCTTACGCACTTGCCTTCTGGTCTTTGGATTGATTCATGGATTGCGTTGTTGAATCATCACCACCACATGGCACGGCCTGCAGCGCTCGGGTCATCAATGATTTACTCGGCTTCATCTCTCCGGATACCGATTGCCATCCCATCACGAGTCTTCGGTTGCATTATCCATTGCCGTCTGCAGCAGCTAAAGCGCGGATGTCATTCTCGGCAATCGTCCGTATGCTTTCATTTTGATAGGATATGTTCAAGATGCCATCTTTTGGAACAGCTGGAAACGCCGAGACAGGATGATTACAGTAGCTGAAGACGCGGGCCGGAAGTTAGCTGTGGGAAGAGCATTTCTAATAGTATTCAAGTATGAGATGTTGCCGGCGCCGAAAATGATTCTTAGGTGACGACGCGAAAGCTTTCCGCTAATCTTGTATTCTACAGCGATTGGTAATGTGTTGTACAAGACTCGATCGACTTTGCCTTGCTTAAGTCGACATGGAAAATGCTCCGCTTTTGTATAAAATTGAATTCGATCTAATCTTACCGAGCTGATGAGCGACAAACCCTTTGTTTTTCAGCCGGACAACTCCGTACAGAAGTAAGTTACAGTACAGTAGTCTTTCGCGGACGGCGGAACCGAATAAGCAAAAGCATGGGACGGGACGGGAAGATTATGGAGTCGTCACAGAACCAGGTGAAATCGCCCTAGTGCGCGGAAGTTTCTCACAGCACATGGCCTCATATCGGTTTTCTCGGATCTGGACCCGACCAGTGAGACATATCTTCAGTCGTTTCTATGTAACGAACCATCTAGTTCGTGTGTACGAAGCACAGTAGGTACCCAATGGTGTAGCACGAAGCACTTAATAACAGTTCGCAGGCCAGACTCGACGATCACAAAACGGAGGAGGCAGTGCTAATAATAAGGCCCACGAAGAGGCAGCAATACTTGTATTCGCAACGCACGACAGCTACGGCAGCATGCATCCGTGCAATCCATCTTCACGGAAGGGTTTCCCAGTATGGTACTGTATGATTCATGGGCCATCGGGTCGTGCATGCATAGCACATGAATACTAAAGTACTATTCGATGCAAGCTGAATAAGTGCTTTTGTCTGCTTGGGTGTTGCTTTTTGAATACGAGAACTTGTGAATTGATTTCTTTTTGGCTTTTTTTCTTGTCGATCTCCAAAGAAAACATGCATCCGAACTTCCAGCGTCCCCACAATTGCAAGGAGCGTGCAATGCTCCGCGATGGGAGATGATTTAAGGGGCGAAGAAGGTTCGTGCGTCGGATGATTGCCAAGCTTAAACTGTTAGGCTTATCTTCTTTTGGATATCCAAGCTTCCTTTTGTTCATCCATGAGGACTAATTTCCACCACTTACGGAAAGTTAGGAGCTGGTGGAGGGACAACGTCAACATGCAAAAGGCTGCATTGAATAATGGCTCCGTTTTGGTCTTTATACGGGGTCCGGGTCAGCATCCACACGCAGCTGGCTTTCACATATGCAGAGGAAGGTATGATCGTATTACCCATCGACCATTGCAAGATTCCTTCTTTGCGGCGTGGCCAGGTGTGACAAGCAGTTCGTGAATGCCTCCTATTTTTTTAAGGCTGTTTGTCGGCTTATGCTGCCCTAAGGAAGTAGTTCTAGTCCCTTCACTACAGTACGAACCCAAGTCAATCTTTGTTTAACCTGCTGCCCTGCACTTCAGATGCATATTCAATAAGGGGCCGGCATACCCACTTTCAAGTCAACTGCTCGCTGTTTGCTTCTTATTTAGTATGCACCGAGACTTGCCTTTAATCCGCATGACTAGTTAGTTTCCTAGAATGAAATGAGTCGAAAAAGTTCGCACAGAAATTGCCAAATTGGACATCGGCTTCCTAGTAATGCAATGGACGCACAGATCCTGCATCCTTGCTGTGGCATGCATCTGATGGACACCCTGGATCCCCACCTTTAATCCGTTCCTCTGATCGAATTTTCTACCCCAGATAATATATATATGTTTGCTGCATCTCACTCAGCATGTTCCGAGTCATTAGCTTTAACACGAAGTCTTCGTTCACTTCACAGCTTCCATCGGATTTCTATAGTCCATCACACTCGCTTGAACAGTCTCAGTCTTTCGTTTACTACTATCTTCTAATCGGCACCTAGTCGAGCTTCTGAATACAGTTGCTATTGTGCATATATATACCCTCTTCGCAACAATCAATCCAAGCTCTAGCATCCCATATATCGCTCAAAAGTCTTTCACGATGAAGTCTGCCACTATTCTCGCTGTGGCATTAGCGACATTGACCAGCGCCCATGGCTCTGGAGAGGTCTCAGGACCAAAATTAATGGGTGGGAGAAGGTTCCTGTCGGATCTCAAGGCTCGTCATGCACTTCCTGTTTCTATGGCCAAACCGGCCGTCCACGTGGAAGAGAGAGCATCCAAAGTTCTAGACACAAGAGCCGATCCGGACACGTGCGGTCCAGGCATTGGAAGTTGTGTGAACGCCTGTTGTTCAGCAGAAGGGTGAGTTGCAAATTTTTACAGCGCAGAATCCAAGCTAATAACCCTGTAGATACTGTGGTACTACCGAAGAATACTGTGCTGCCCCTGATTGCCAGTTCAGATATGGTCCTCTCTGTGATGCCAACATTGCACCTTCTGGTGACTCCACGGCAAACATTGCAAGACCGCACATCGGCGAAGTCCCCTATGGTGGCGCCGGAATCTATGATTGTATTAACCCTGGAGGTAAATATTTCTGCTTCCCTATATAGACATCAAATGGCTGACCATGCTTGTAGACATTGCTTTCACATTCGATGACGGGCCATACCTTTACACCAACGATCTTCTCGACAAACTTGCCGCATATAATGCCAAGGCGACTTTCATGATCAGTATGTTCACCAAGCTCACTAATTTACTGAGCATCAATTAACATTGAACCTAGCTGGCAACAATCTGGGAAAGGGAGCCATCGATACCACCGCACAATGGAGCACAGTCATCAAAGTAAGCCCTTTACAAATCGTGTTCTTGAGGATGTACTAACGATTGAATAGCGAATGACCTCAGAAGGACACCAGATTGCATCCCATACCTGGTCTCACCAAAACTTGACTGATCTCGATCCAACCACCTTCAACAAACAGATCATCTACAATGAAATGGCTTTTAGAAACATCTTGGGATACTTCCCAACTTACATGAGGTAATTTGATTCTCCTTAAATGCACTCGCTTGACTTGAACATCCTTACTGATCAATATCATAGACCTCCTTATTCTGAATGTAACTCCACTTGCGGTGACATTCTTTCAACTCTTGGATACCATGTAATTTGTATGAATCTTCCAGTGGTTTTGGATTTCTCGTGCAATCTCTAACGTTTCTTTAGACTTCGATATTGATACTGCAGGCTACCTGAATGACAGCCCTACCCTCATCCAAAACTCCAAGAACATTTGGGATGCCGCCATAAAAGGCACAAACCCTGCCACGGACAGCTGGCTCGAGATTGAGCATGATATCCATTACCAAACTGTTTACAACCTCACGGACTACATCCTTGCTTCGATGTACAAACTTGGATATAAATCGGTCACTGTTGGAGAATGTCTTGGTGATCCATCCGCGAACTGGTACCGTTCTGGCAACGCTAGCGCACCTGTTCCTCCTGCGACTCAACAAATCTCCGAGGATGGTACTTGTAACGCTGACATTACCTGTCTCGGATCCGCATTCGGTAACTGCTGCTCAGCTGCAGGATGGTGCGGATCCACCGACGAATACTGCGGCGCAGGCTGCCAGTCCGCCAGCGGTAACTGTAGTACTCCTTCGACTACTACATCTGCACCATCCTCTACTCCCACTTCCGGCCTCACCGTCAGCGACGATGCTACTTGTGGAGGAACCACCAAAAAGACCTGCCAGGGAAGCGAGTTTGGTAACTGCTGCAGCCAGTATGGGTATTGTGGAAGCACAACAGACTACTGCTCGGCCGCTAATAAGTGTCAATCCGGATTTGGCACTTGCTCTTAGAGTAAGATGCTAAGTGTAATGAAGAGATGGATGTTTGGATGGGTAAAAAGTCATTTTCAATGTATAGGCATATAGGCATATTGGGTAGTAATGTTTCAATGATAATGGGCATTGGTGGAACAAGAAAGTATTATTATCAACATTCCAAAAACAGTGTTTGAAATAGATTGAGAATGTGACTCTTTGGATGCTGATCGTTGTCGATGTCTCATTAATTCACACTTCCGGTCAGCTCGTCGATGAATGCCAGAACGCAGCTGTACGAGCGCGCATGGGGTTCTGAGGTTGTACAACTTGAATTAATGTAGGCTGGTTGTTGAGCGAAAGCGACGTGCTTTTACTACTCAATGCGTCGTATTGATCGAAGTTGTACGCCCAACCTCGTATTCGGGGCAACAGTCATCATCCTCCACTTTTCATAGAAATTTTCTAGAATACTTCCCAGCAGTACTGTGAGCGCGTATTGGTTTCAATCCGTCGTTGACTCGAGTATATAGAAAAATAAACCAAAATCGTTCCGGGCAGTTGTAGAGTAAGTAAATCGTATGTGATCTCTCACGCAAAATTTCTAATACAGTACAGTAACATTCGCCTCGTCATTCGTGCATGCAGGTCCGTGATCTCAGCATTACCAAACGATCGTATCGCGGCGTGCCACTTTTCTACGATTGCTCAGCGCAATCATGAACTATTCTTTGCAACTCCACTTTCCACCCATATTTCGCACCAAAGCATGGAATCTGGAGGAGAGACTCGCGGTCTCGATCTTGAGAAGGAGTTAACTTGTTCTGTAAGTTCTATGCATCTTTGGAAGACTGTACCCCGCAGGGCTTGGCGGGCTGGATAGACGGAAGGGAACGCTGCTTGAAGGACTCGAGTATTGAAAGCACGACGCTGACGAAACTTGACGCAGATTTGTACAGAGGTTCTGTATCAACCCTTGACGTTATTGGACTGCCTGCATACGTTCTGCGGCTCTTGTTTGAAAGAATGGTTCTCCTGGCAGTTTATTTCTGCGCAGAATGCGCAAACCACCCTTCCATCCGGCGGCACCCCATACACATGCCCATCATGTCGCGCTCCGGTCCGAGATACGAAACACAGCTCTACAATAGCGACATTGTTGGAAATGTTTCTAGCAATGAGCCCGGAAAAGGATAGGTCGGCGGAGGAGAAGGAAGAAGCTCGGGCAAAATACAAACCTGGAGATGATGTTCTGCCGAAGCTGGAACGGCGAGAGAAGACCTCGAGGGAACGGAGATTGGAAGATGAGGATAGAAGATTAATGGAGGAGGTGAGGGATATGAGCTTGAGGGAGGTGGGGGTGGAAAGCTCCGAGGCGAGGCGGGAGAGGAGGAGACGGGAAAGGGACGGGGAGAGGCCGCACAGCTCGAGACATCATGCCAGTAGGGACAGTAGTAGAGATGACAGGGTTACGGACGATGCGGAGCGAAGGCGTCGAAGGGAAGAACACCAGGAACGAAGGCGGCCTCGGCATAATTCTGAGGCTTTAAGACCTGAGCACCCCGGCGAAGACAATATACACAGACGACATAGCGACGCCGAGACAAGTAGAAGACATGAAGAGACAAGCCGATCGGCAGCACGGCAGATTGAGCATCAATCATCTTTGCGATCACTGATGAGCTCCTCCGATATTGATTCCAGGGAAATGGAAGAGGAGATTCTACGTCAGATCAGGGATGAAGGCTTATTGGATGGGATTGATCTTGAAAATATTGATGTTAATCAGGAAGATCAAATTAGCGAGAGGATAGCGGAGGCATTCAGGCGGAGGCAGCAAGAAAGATCACAAGAAGAACGGTCGAGGCACGAAAGTGCAAATCGGAACGACAGAAATGAGAGACACAGACCACCGCCGCTAGTCTCACCCATAAATTCGGCAAGAGAAGTACCAGGAGGTGATACAGCTCGGGCATCGACAAGCCGTAGAACTCATTCGGCTTCACCAAGGTCATCTGGTCAGACTGGTCCAAGCCGGCCACCACAATCAATAAGCGCAACTCATGCGGCCCATTTAGACGTCGGCTCGGGTGACGAAGGTCGGCGACGAAGGAGGACTTCTAGTGCCTCACGGAGTGCAACAGAACCTGTTATAGTAGCTGTTCCTGAGGCAAGGCCTAGTAGCCGTTCGCAAACTGATTTAAGTAATGCACCTCGAGCTACAAGTGCTACTCAAAGTTCTAGAGCACATACAAGAAGGAGCACTGATTCGAATGTGCAACGACTGCGTGATGTTCCTGCTACCAGAGATCTACACTCATCTAGAAACTCGACACCTAGGACTTCAAGCAACGACCTTCCAGAGGCAATCACCGTCTCAGCACCAAGGACATCTAGCGGCAATATCGATGAGAATATATCACAGGACAATGCGCCTGGGACTCCAGGCACTCGCGCTGCCCCTCCTGCAGATATAGTTGTCGCCCCTCCG
This sequence comes from Clarireedia aff. paspali H2, assembly GCA_026770245.1. Lineage (NCBI taxonomy): Eukaryota > Fungi > Ascomycota > Leotiomycetes > Helotiales > Rutstroemiaceae > Clarireedia > Clarireedia aff. paspali H2. The sequence goes on along the minus strand of JAJCXA010000093.1, from coordinate 66,135 downwards.
ATTCATGGTGCTATTCCTTATATGGACGAGTCACTCGTTCCGGCACCTCTTACACCACATACGCCTACCACCCATCACTTATCGCTCTTTGACAAGGCTACAGCATTATCAAGTGGTAGTAGACCAAGTTCCTCGCACTCCGTAGGCTCAAGACCTCGATCGCACCTATATCCGGAACCATCAATATCATGCAGAAGATGTTCGAAACCTCACATCGAGTATGACTTACATTACAATTGTGCTCTTTGCTTACGTGGTAATTATAACATTTGTCTTTCATGTTATCGTTCAGGCGCAGGGTGTCTACACTGGTTCGGATTTGGATACTCTGCATGGACAAATTGGGAGAACCAGATGCAAGCTGGAAAGATACCCGAAGGTGCAGATAGACCACATATGCTTACAGCAAACCGGTACATAGCGCCAAAGTCATCTGCTGGAGGAGCTGATGGTCGAAAGACTCTCACTACAGATGATCCTGCCAAACGTTTACAAAGTGGTGCGTTCTGTGCGAGCTGCCTTGCCTGGGCCAACGAATGTTACTGGCGTTGCGATATTTGTCTGCACGGAGATTGGGGTTTCTGCAATCTGTGTGTGAACCAGGGGAGATCATGCGCGCACTCTCTCCTACCTCTCACATACAAACCATCAGAGTCGTACAGCCCGCCACTATCCCCAACCCGCGACCAGCAAATCCCAGCCTCAGCCACAATCCTCAAAGGCCCAGGGGTCATCGATGTAGGTAATTTCAAACCCCTCACCTTCTCCACAAACTGCGATATCTGCCACTATCCCATCCAACCCTCGTCTACACGCTACCACTGCTACTCCTGCACCAGCGCCGTCCCCAACACCCAACCCGGTGACTACGACATCTGCACCACCTGCTACCCCAAACTCATCACCTCCCGCCGCATCAGCCCCGAAAATGGCCACAACGGCTGGCGCCGCTGTCTCCAGGGCCATCGCATGGTAATCGTCGGATTCGAAGACGATCGCGGCGGTCAGCGTCGCGTCATCATCCGCGATCTCGTCGGTGGCCATAGTCTCAACATCGAGTCTATGATCTACCCTTCTTCGACGGATCATTCCGCGCCGGAACTGCAGAAGTGGAGCTGGGGAGACGATCCCGATGGGCAGTTTCATAAATTGGTCACGATTGATCCGTCAAAGACGGCCCCGACAAGTGTCCCGGGGTTTAAGATTGAGAAAGCCTTTCCGAGGGATGGCGGAGAGGGCATGGCGTGTTGGGCGGTTTGGAGCTGGTGGCCAAAGGAGGAGGCAGAGGATGAATTGATGTTTCCGAAGGGCGCGGAGCTGAGGGAGTGTAGGGATGTTAATGGGGATTGGTTTTGGGGGTGCTATATGGGGAGGAAGGGGTTGTTCCCGGCGCCGTATGTGAGGGTTTTGAGTGATGATGAGGGGGAGAATTAAGTTGGATACCTAAAGAGGTGAGGTGGGTGGTTTATTTGTTTGTTTGTTTTCGTTTGTTTATTTTTTTTTATATTTTTTTTATTTTTTGTGGGAGGTGGGGGGACTTGTTGATGAGTTGGGAAAAGGAGGGAGGCAGTTTGCAAAGGAACAGTCTAACATGTGATTATGATTTTGAGTTGAGTTGAGTTGATAATTATGAAGATATGGTTAATGATTAACGTTATATAAGTTGGTATTATGAATATATCTATCTATCTATCCATCTAACGATAACTCCTCGTATATCTATCTATCTGTATCTGTATCTTGAAACTAACTCTCGACCAATCCATACATACATGCATAAGTTTGCAGACGAAACCAACCAGGTAGAGTAGAGTAGAGTAGAGTGAGATTCATACTCATACTCACACCCATACAATTTCCCATTCCATTTCGTAAACAAGTCAAGTCAAGTCAAGTCAAGTCAAGTCAAGTTAACTAACTCACTTACCAACAAACAAACAAGCTGACTAAGTTAACTAACTGATTAATTTATTTATTTATTTATTGGGGTATAGAGTATAGCAATCAAGAAAGAAAGAAAGAAAGAAAGAAAGGGATCACTTAACTACAAGTGCAGTACTAGGCAGAGAGAGAGGAGGGGAGGTGGGGGGGATGGGTTGTGTGTATGCAGGAGGAGAGAGAGAGAGAGAGAGAGAGACAAGAATAATAACTTTTATCTTTCTTTTCGTTTCTTTTCGAATGTAAGATGTATGTATATAAATAAGAGGAGGAGAAGGAGAAGAAAGATATAAGAATGTAATGTAATGTAATGTAATCGAAAGTATACATACAGTGGTGACATGAAATATAGCTATAAAAAATCAAACCACTGAGGGAACAAGCTACAGTAAGACTACTACATACGTACTTTTGTGTTAACTTATTGATTGGGGTATCTACATTAATTAATTTCATTCCATGCATGTATGTATGCATGCATGGCTTTATCTACTACTTGTTCCATTCATTCATTTATCGAGCCAATATCAGTATCAGTATTAGTTTTGTCCTTCACTTCAACCCCTCCCTCACTTCCTTCCTTCATCTTGCCATTCTGTCCGTACTCAGTAAAGTCCTCCCCCGCCGCTCGCCGCTCAACATCTTCTCTTCTTGTTTCTCTCCCCCCTTCCATCCATCCATCATTTTCCCTCTATCCCCACCCACCTTCATCCCATCGCATCTCATCTCATCTCACTCCTCGCCCAATTCATGAAAACTTCATATCGCTATAATATACCATACCAAGTTATCTGAATCTAGATATAAAAACAAAATATAAGAAGAAAAGAGAGAAAAAAAAAACACTTTTTCCTTCCTCCATCCTCCCTTCTACAGAAATCAAATGCCACGCTTGCTGTGCTGTGCTGTGCTGTGCAGTATCTTGATATAGAAAGAAGCATCCGCCCCAAAAATGCAGGTTATACGGATATGGATATAGAAAGGAGAATGTCCAACCGATTACCCCACTGGTGTGTTCTTTTTTTTCTTCGGAGAAATAAATATCGATTAATCACCACCATTCTCATTGGCATTCACCATAGGAGTGCCTATCCCCGTCGTCATACTATCCCCATCCGCATCTTCACCAACATCCCCATCCCAATGCGCATCCTCCTCCCCACCCGGTTTCCTCCCAGTCAAAACCCTCATCTTAGTCTGCATCCCCCTCGCCCTCTCCTCATCCACCGCCACTCTCTTCAACTCGGCCTCAAACTCCCTACACAAACCCCTCGCTTCCTCCTCCGTCCACCCCAACTCACTCACCAACAGCCTCAACGCATACGCCTCCAACGCGCTCAGCGTCGCCACCAACCATAGTTTCCCTATTATTTTCAGCGTGCGATCTTCCGGCCACGGCCCCATCGGGATGCCGAATTCCCGCACCTGTACATCCACAAACCCTTGCTTCGTCAGCATCTCCGGCTCTAGATGCGTGACCCCCCTCGGACGACCCGACTTTTGCGCCGCTCCGTTCACCGCCTCAAACATGCGCGGGACGGAGGACTCGGGCGCGAAGAATGTAAGAAAGGCGTGGTGGTCATCAAAATCCATGACTTCGATCCAGCCGCCGGGTTTGAGGTGCTCGTACGCTTCCGAATAGATGTGATCCCAGCTGCTGAAGGCGCCGGCCATATTTCGCAGGTGAACTAGGTCGAATTCGTTGGCCGGCCAGGTCCAGCCACCTTCTTCTTCCGCGTCGTCGATTTCAAAAAAGACATTGAGCGGGACGGCGGTGGGTTGAACTTTGGCGATATCGGTTCCGATGATTTCGGCATCCGGCCAGAGATCGCCCATGCCCATGGCCCAGTCACCACTGCCGGTGCCGATGTCTAAGATACGGGTGGGTGAGTGCAAGGGGACGATGCTGAGGTTGTTGTCGAAGATTTGGAGGTATATTTGATGGATGATCCGTAGACGGTCGAGTTCTTCTTCGTCGATAGGCATATAGTAGTCGCCGACGTAGCAACGGCCGTATTGCTTTATATAGACTACATCGGAATCGTAGAGCGAGCGAGTGGAGTTTCTATTTTTGTTATTAAAAAAAAGTCGTTAGGCAGATTGTAGGAAGTATGGATGGGGTTCTCCAACTACTCACACAGTATCCTGATCCGTCTGCGGACGTCGAAATACCGACTTAGTATACGCAGAATATCTTCTATGTTCTTCAATTTCCCTCTCCATTATTTCCCTCGCCTCTGCTTCAGCATTCTCCATCTCCTCATCGTCGTCGTCGTCCGGCACAAGAGGGAAACCAGAGTATGGATGATTCCCATCTTGTCCCAGTAAGTAGCCCCCATTTCCCATCATTGCTCCTCCATCTTCACGCCCGATTTGTTCTCCCATTAGCCTTGATATGTTCGCGCAATAATCTCCCACTGATTGTTGTATTTTGTGAGGCCCCAAACTCCTCCGATCACTTCGCTCCTCGCCTTTCGTCCAGCCCAATTGTCAATTGCGTAATATTCGTCAACCGAAGTGTCGCCATTCACATACGTAATAGGTTAGGCAGGCAGCAAGACAGATAGATGTCGTCGCATTCACAAACAAAGACGGAATAGCGGTTAAACTACAACATTCAAGCTCACGATGAAATCTTCCTCATGCACTCCTTATCGCGCTCGAACAAGGAAACATTGAATGGAATGAGAATCGTCGTCCGCCTCCCCCCCGAGCCAGCTACGGATATAACTATAAATTAATAATTTCAATTGTCCGATCCGCGCAGATGCTTGCTAGCTGAATGGTAAAGATCGTACTGTGATCCGATCATCAATTATCAATCCGAGAAAGATGGGATCATCATGAACCAATGCATGCATGAATGGGTCGAGTCTAGGAGAGAAAAGCAAAGAAAAGGGCTTGGTAACTTACGCGCAGTAGTCTAGCGTTAAGCTATGAGTGCGAAGTGCGAAGTGCGAAGTGCGAAGCGCGAACTGCAAGCTGCAAACTGCAAGCTGCAAGCTGCAAGCTGCAAACTGCAAACTGGAGAAGTGAGTGAAGATGAGTCTGGACCACGACGAAGCTTTTTCATATGTACGGGAGGTATGCAGTGTCTGTATATACGTACGGGAAGTACGACGGAGCAAATACTCCACCCTGTCGTCCTCACAGGAAGGGTCAGGAAAGGTCAATATAAATGAAAGGAAATGCACAACATCATCAGACCAGATTGATCGGATCAGATCATACACACCTACACACCTACCCACCACATTGGCTCCCTACTTACCGGTAAGTATACTCGAAATGCAGCAGTAGCACCGTAGCACCGCAGCGCACCCAAGAAAAGAAGCTCCCCACCATCGCCGTCCCCAAAAAAGAAACGCCTCTGTATGGCTCTCTATGTCCTCTGTGCCTCTCTCTATGGCTCTCGCCATCCAATCAAAGCCTTCGAATCGGACCCGACAACCCCAATGTGGTCTAAGGCCAACTACTTTAATACCACCCCGAGCTTATCCCTTCTCATACGAAGTATGAAGTATGTAAGATTACGTGCGTGCACAGCCAATCCCGGCAGCCCAAGTCCACAGAAAAACCGTCGGTTCCGGCCTTTCGTTTGTACCGCCAACCTTAACTTTACGCCGGAATCTGACGAGGACAGTAGTCGTGACAAGACCACGGAGCCGGAATTCCCAATCCAGTCCCAGTCGCTGCCCCGGTAAAACTCTCCACTCTTCGCCCGGTGCTTTTCCGAAATGCTTACAAGTCTTCATCCATCCGTCCGTCCATCTATACATACATACATCTATACATACATCTATACATACATCTATACATACACACATACATACACACATACATACACACATACACACACACATACATACACACATATATGCACGCAACCACAAAAACAGCACCGCACCGCACCGCACAACACCACCCCCCGTAGCCTTTCGAGGGGAAAGGAAAGGAGAAGAGGGGAGGGAGCGGCAGCAGGAGCAGGAGCGGTGAGTGGGCCAGCATACCATACTCGCGCAATACAGTACCAATTACAATCCTTCGTTCGTACTGCACCAATCTGCATCCGCACCCACATCCCCATCCCCCCCATCCACATCCCCCATCCGCATCCGCCACCCTGCATATCCCCCGTCCGTATACCCTCGTCCGCCCATGTCCACGTCCATGGTATCCTACCTACGCACCTACTGTCCCACGCACTCGTTTCCTTTTTCCTTGTTTCCCCCCCGTCATACTTACCCTTTGTACAATTCCCGAGTCCCAGAAAGTGGGGATTTTCGGTCGGCCAACCTTCCCTGTTGTTCTGTTGTTTATCTGTGCACACGCGGTACGTACGTACGCACTGCACTCACTGTACAACATACGTACGCTATAAGTTAAATTAGCCGGTGATTTATACTAACCAGAGTACATGCACAACACCGGTATGAATGAATGAGTACTTTAACCTACTATTTACTTACTTACTTGCCTTGTAAGTTTTTTCTTTTTTTTTTCTTTTTTCTTTTTTCTTTCTAGAAAACTCATAGAACTGTGCAGATGAGATGAGTTGAGTTGAGTTGAGCAGAGTATAATATAAGCAGGAGATAAGTTAACTCAGAAGAGTTATTAACTCAACATAACACTTAGTGTTATATATATACATATAAAGCCCACTCACTCACTTTCATTGCTCTTTTCCTTCCCCCTCTACATCATAAATATTCTAGCTACATACATACACACACACATACACCTCTCTCTACTCTCTACTCTCTACTCTCCTCAACTCATATCTTATCTTATCTTATCTTGAAGAAGTCAGATGATAATAATAATAATAATAATAATAATCACCTACTCTTTTCCACTCTATTCTAACCCACTCTACTCTACTTTACAATTGGTTAGTTTAGTTTTAGTTCGTTAGTTATATCAATCAATCAATCTCCTCCTACCTACCTACCTACTCTCCCCTCCTTCTATATCCAACCTATCCTATCCCATTTCATCCATCCCATCTCATCTTCCGCCCAACTAACTTCAACTCACCAACTCACTAGCTCGCATACTTCCCCTGCCTTCCTTCTATAACCACTCTTCTGAATCACCTCACCGCACCGCATCGCATCAAGAAATGATAGCGTGTCTACAATTCACAACAACATCTCCACACACGATCGAGAGAAAGAAAGAAAGAAAGAATGAATGAATGAATGTGTAACCGAAATTTCCATCTATCATAAAACAAACAGAACCCAAAAGATTCTATGTTACCTAACTACCCCCAAATCCCCAAATATCCCAATCCCAATCCCAATCCCAATCCCCACTTTTGCCTGACATGACAATATCACATGTGCGTTCCACGCTGTATTTCAAACAAGAACCCCGGGGGAATATAAATGCTCGATGGAAAATAATCAACAAGAGCTTTCATCCAAAATCCCCTCCTTTTTCTTTGCGCCCAAATAAAAGATTTACCAAGCTGAGAATAAAAGTAGATGGAAATTTGCAATTTTTAAACATTCACCACTTGTTGGTGAGATGTGCCGTTGAGCTTCCTCTTCTTTCCCAAGGTCATGTTGTCGTGGTTATCAACCACTATGTCCTCTTTGACTTCTTCAACAATGTCATTACTGCCGATGACTTCGGTTCCTGCAACCATAGGGAATGGCGTGAGAACCTTGCTGATGTCGCCCCACCATCTCTCACCGAATTGCCTATACCAGTCGACTGTGATGGCCAGTCCATCTTCGAAACTGGTCTTTTGTTCCCAACCCAAGTTCCTCAACTTGGTTCCATCGACAGCATATCGATGGTCGTTGAAGGGGCGGTCATGAGTGTGCTTGACCCACTTGTGAAGTTCCTCTTGGGTCGTGTGAGGAATGTTTAGATATGAGAGCAATTTTGCGCACAGTGTCAGGTTGGAGATTTCATCGTATGACCCCACGTTATAGACTTGACCAATCGAGCCTTTATGAAGAATGGTATCGAAGGCGTCTGCAGCATCACCAGCGAAGAGGTATCGTCGAGTTGGTGTACCATCTCCATGTAAGACGACTGGCTGACCTCGCTGGAGTAAGCAGCTGAATTTAGGGATAATTTCTGAGCGAGGACTGTCAGCTGTTGCCATTCATGCGCAGGGGTTTGCCACTCACTCTCAGGATATTGATGTGGACCATACACATTGTTACTGCGTACAATGATCACGGGTAATTTGAAACTCTTTTGGTAAGAATGCACCAACATTTCGGCTGCTGCCTTGCTTGCCGCATAAGGGTTTGTGGGTGCCAGAATGCTGGTCTCTAAGAGATCATCATCATCATCCTTGACTTCTCCATAAACTTCATCCGTGGAGATGTGAATGAATCGCTTGATGCCAACCTTCTTGGCACTCTCGAGGAGGACATGAGTACCGTAAACATTCGTGTGGGTGAATGCATATGAGTTTCCAAAACTCAAATCAACATGCGATTGTGCCGCGAAATGAAAGACGGTGTCAATGTTGTGACGTTCGAGACAATCCACGACCTCGGAAGGATTTGTGATATCCCCGTGGTAGAACGAGAAATTGCGCTTGTCGTTGAGAACTCGTGTGTTATTCAGTGACGAACAATAGTCGAGCTTGTCAAACGAGACAATATTGTAGGCATCAGGGTAGGTCAATGTCAAATGTCGTACCAGCCAACAAGCACTATAACAAGTCAGAAATAATTTGGTGGTTCGCACAACCCGTGTTCATACATAAACCCAGCCCCTCCTGTGATCATTATATTCTTTACCTCCGGCAATGGGGTATATTTTGTGCTTCCTGTGAGGATAGGAGCTTCTTTCCAAACGCCATAATCCTCGAAGAATTTACTCTCTCCATTGGTAGAAGATGGAGCTGCAGGCGAAGGATTAATGGTAGTTCTCGGGATTTGTGGAACGACGCTTACTTGGAGGACCTCCCGGTGTGTTCTTTGAAGCCATTATGGATTGATGTATAAGGAATGCGCTACAATTGAAAGTTGTAGAATGAAATATGGTAAGAGTTCCAGTTGATGGCAGAAGGCTGAAAGATTGACGCGATGTGGATTGAAAGACCAGTCGTAAGGATATGCTAGTGAGAGGGGCTTTGAGGTAGATTTATTTCGACTTGTAGTGAGTGGGAAAGAGAGCTAGGAATGCCCAAGGTGTTCGAGGAGCAGACCACTTGGCGAATTGCAGGGAGAGGGGATATTATTAAATTTTTCAGAAGAAAGATGCGACAGAATGCGGAAGAGAGTGTCCGCTCAGCTTGAGAATGTCAAATCCTAGATTCTAGGCAGGGCGTCTGCACTGAGTATGGGAAGGATATGCAAGGAGAGAAGCCCCCAATCGTCCTATAAGTCAGGATGTTTAGGATAGGCACAGGTAGGTGTCGGTGTTGGAGAAGGAAGACGAGACGGAAGACGAGACGAAACGGGTATAAGACGAAAGGGGAAGTTCTTTTCTGGGCGGGAAAAGGGCCTCCCCCAATTGCCATGAATAGATGGGTAGAAGGTACGCAAGACGCGTATGAAGGTGCGCAAGAAGTGTAGGAGGGGCAGTGTAAAAACGGGCGTCGTAGTATATGATGGAAGACGCTTCTGTTTCTCGAATGCGAGAGCTGGAGAGCTGACAAGCCGCGAAATCAGGTGAAGGTTTAACCGGTTAGAGAAATAGAAACGCCAATGCATGGATCAACAGATGGCTGATCTGGTCCGTTCCTGGCAAAATGGGTCATGGCCGATATGGGCTGAAACTGGGAAAAATCCCGGTATTTTCTTTTTCTTTTTTTTTTTTTTGGTGTGGAGGTGGAGGTGGAGGTGGAGGTGGAAATAGATTAGATTGTGCTATGATGTGAGAATTCATGAGTGAGGAATCAGCCATGACTAAGACTTTTCTACTTTGCTACAATGTAATTTCATCAACTGAGTAAATCCCGGGGCGGTATTTGCACAATCGGCTATACTAAATTCGAAATTCTGCATGGTCCCCAATGCTACCGCTATACGAGATACTCGGGTAGGTAAAGGCTCAGATGGAGAATACCCATGAGTTCACACCCATGAGTTCTCACCCAAGTTCTCCAGGTGCGGAGAATCAGCTGACATTATCAATCATCACTCATCACTCATCCATCATCAATTACCAGATGCTTCAGTCAGAGAAGCAGCAAAGGCATTCCTGCCAAATGTCCAAGATAGCTCGGATAGGGGAGAGGTTCCCCAAAGTGTCCGAGGTTTTCAGATCTGTCAGAAAGCCAGTCAACCGAAGTAGAGTCAGTATACAGTAGCCTATTGGTCTGTATACACTAGCCTATTAGTCTGTCAGATACTATTGAACTTCCATAAGGCTCACCATCCTCCTCGTCCTACCACCCGAATTCCTTGCATCGAATGATTTCTCGGCCTCCATGGGTACTCCCCGTCGGATCATAGACCGCACGTGTGAGGGCTAGACTGCCTCTACTGGTCTGAGTATTCCCCCACCCAAACCCTCCGACTGGTCGACGGGAAGCGAAACGTCGATCAAATAGACCAGGAAAAGGGCTGAAGGAACTGCTGCTAGCTGCGGCAAGTGGAGATGTCTACTCAATCGCTGGGTAGAATCAGTTCACGGGTCAGAGGTTGATCAACTCTCCTGGTCTGATAACTCACGTTACAAGAGCATCGAAACCAAATATATCCACACACGCCATTGCGTACCAAGTACCAAGTGAGGGGGGGAAATGCCCATGATTACGTGTTCATGTGATCCTAGACAAAGCAGGCAAGGAATCTTCTATGCCACGCTTTACTACAGACCCACCACCTCCTCTCCTCTGCCTCCCCCTTCCCCCACCACCGCCATCCTCGTTTTCAGCTATGCCCCAGCCGTTGTCAAATTTGTACCTTTTCGAGGCTTGACCTGGCATTTCTTTTTTCGGCCTTGCTTGAAGTCTGCCAAACCATGGGCTGCTCCCCCAGAGAGTACTATCCTTGGTGTTTCGGAATCCCTTTCCTGTAAGGAACACAATCTGGCCACAGTAGATCTCACTGCGCTCTGGAGAATCTTGGCCTGCCCTTCAATATGTCATGTTCATATACAGTATAGCGCTTGTAAGGCTGGGCTTCGACACTCATTTTTAACATTGGGCGCGACCAGAAGAAATCCATGCATATCCTTGCCCAAGGCTCCTCCAGGAATGCGGTTGTCGACATATTTTCTGATCTTTGAAAACTGCTGTCCCGTTGCTATCTGATTGTATTCGCATTCAATTTCGCAAGTACAAGCAACTAGGCACTATGGCAGGAGGTTCAAGAGAGCGTACGGCTTCTGTTAGTTCTGCATCGACGGAAGCGGACAATTTCAATGAGAAAAGCGAACAGCGCGTTTTGATGACCTCCAAGGACGATGAATACAAATTAAAAACACCCGAGGAACTCGATGATACGGACAATGATGTCGAACGAGCAGACTTATTTGCGCCGCCGCCGGTGGAAGAAAAACCAAAGGCCCCCGACAGCGGTATGAGAACAGCAGCGATTTGGATGATCGTAAACACGCTGGCGACTATCGGTATTGTGAGTTCTTCCGGACTTCACACCTCGCCGGTGCTGGCTGGCAGTACTCTTACATTTATTTCTAGGTTTTTACGAATAAGGCCATCTTCTCAGACCCTTCCTTAAAACTTGCGCAACTTACATTTGCGGCATTTCATTTCGTTGTAACATGGCTCACATTGTACACCCTGTCGCGGCCACGATTTGCAATGTTCATACCCAAGAGAATAGCGATCAAAGACATTTTCCCCCTCGCAATCGCAATGGCTCTGAATGTCATCCTACCCAATCTTTCGCTCGCTTTTTCGTCCGTCACATTTTACCAAGTAGCTCGAATTCTACTCACACCTACTGTTGCTCTTATGAATTTTGTCTTGTACAGATCAACGCTACCTAGAAACGCCATTATCGCTCTTATCCCGGCCTGCATTGGAGTTGGCATGGTCTCCTACTACGATTCTCTCCCCACGGCGGATGCGAATGTCAAAACCACCAGTACCCTCGGTGTCATTTTCGCTTTCTCTGGCATTTTCGCCAGTTCCCTCTACACTGTATGGATTGCCAGCTTCCACAAAAAATTGCAAGCAAGCAGTATGCAACTCCTATTCAGCCAAGCACCTTTAGCAGCCTTCATGTTGCTATATGTTATTCCATTCGTAGACACCTTCCCTGTCTGGTCCGAGGTTCCAGTCAATAGATGGGTGATGATTCTGATGGTAAGTTGTCTTTTATCAAGTTCGTATATGCAGCCATCAGCTAATCTTTTTCCTAGTCTGGCTTATTCGCATCGCTGATTAACATGTCACAATTCTTCATCATTGCCCAAACTGGGCCAGTCTCTAGTACAGTCGTTGGGCATGTAAAAACGTGTTCTATCGTCGCTCTTGGATGGGCCACCTCAGGACGCGCTGTTGGTGATAAGTCCGTACTGGGGGTTTTCGTTGCCATAGGGGGGATTATTGCGTAAGTCATTCTCCTCCGGTTCAATTCATCCCGTTATCAATCAACCTTCGCGAATTGGCTATCAATGGTACCAAGGCTTGTCGCGTTTCGAACCACTTTAGCCCGAGACCCCTCCAATGCGTAATCAACCCCCTTCAAACCAGTTCACTGACATGCTTTTGCAACAGGTATTCGATTGTTATGCTTAAGCACAAGAACCAAACCAAATCTTGAAAACAATTTGAATCCAAATTGAGTATGAGCCACGCAATCAATTCTATTGCTTGCTTTCGTGCATCACACCCTGGATTCAGGCGCTGATGGCGGGGTAAACCACGAATTTAACAGGCCAACGGTTGAAATTGAGCGCAAGTTTTGGGATATTTGTACTTCTAGATAGTAAAGGAGTTGGAGTTATGAATTTTGATATCATTTATGCCAGTCACATCCTTAGAAATTCTCCATTTCCAATATTTTTCCGAGCCTCCGAACTAGAATGGCAATTGATGCATGCAAAACCCAAATATTTCCCACCGAACCGTTTAGTGCGGATCTGACTACCTTACTGTAAAACAAACCTCCAGCTTCCCAGGGTGCTGGTTAAATCTACCTTTCATATCTCCGCACGCCGCTGCCTCGTCCTCGTCTGACCCGAAACAAATATCATACTTCATAAGTTAACAAGCAGAGCAATCACACTTCGCAGCTGCATTGGGGATGGATTTTTGCCAATACGAGTGGGGGCGTCCTTACAGTACCACTTATTGAAAACTAAACGAAGGTGGTACTGTAGGTAGGTATGCATGTCACCTACCCATCGAAAATAGCGAGAAGCCTGATTTATCTTGCACCACCATCTCTGGGCGAATACAGTAGGCCGTTTATTGTGCTACCTTCGGGTGGGGCACTGTATCGCGTGAACCACCGCATACATAGTAGGGCTAGGTGGAGGTGTAAGTACTGTACTACGCCTACGCAAGGGGTCGTGTCTTTCTTTGATCACCAATCTGATGTGCGATCCTGTATCCGCCGTCCGCGTTGTAGCTACGGATACTCTACTCTACTCTGCTCTTGGAATGAGCAGGATCAGAACTATATCAAGGTGATTTCTTGCAAGCATCCGACACTGACTGCTACGTACACCTTGAGGATGGATTGAAAATAGAGATATTGTTTGGACGTACTGATTAGCTGGCTTGGCAAGTCTAGGAGACATACATGTGTATGCATGACAGGTCGCCCGTATTCTTCATGCAGTCTTTTTCCATCGGGGTGTAGGTCTTTGCGTGAATGCGCTTGGAAATACGACATAGCTTGGAGAGCTTCGTTGTGAAAGGATCGGGTAGTCGATGCAGAGGACGGAAGAGGATATGATTAGAATAGTGAGTTGGTAGAACTCTCACTTTCTAAAGATTTTCTAGAAAGTGTAGCATCTTGTGTCTCGCCCTTTACATATAGCTATACGGCATGATCTGAGATGTGCCCTCTTCTCTGCATCCAGCTTCCACGCTGCATATCGAAGGGACGGCGCATGCTTCAAAGTGTTGACGTGACACGTTTTCGTAGTTGGCTGAGTACAGAGTACACACACAAATGTTGCGATGGTAACGGGAGAGATGCGTGATGCTTTTCACTTAATAGTCACTGGAGGAATAGCAATTTAATGGTGATATAGGCGCGCCAAAGAAGCGGTTGGAGACCAATCGGGCTTAGAACTAGCGAACAACTTCCGCGATTCTATTACACTTCTGCTTCGTTCACCTGGTTCGCAATTACAACAACCAACAACCAACATGCATCTGCTGTGCCTCACTTTGAAAATACTAGTGATTATCAATCGAAGGCACTCACTTCACCTTCGTTTTGCTCTTTTCCATGCGACCAGTCGTCTTTAACTCGCGACCTCCATCTTATCGTGCCATAGTTCAAGCCCAACAATATGGCAGAGAATCATCTTGATATTGTCATCGTAAGTATAATCAGCACCAGAACTGATTACTTACTTATAACTCCACTCTCATGTTGGTGGCTCTTTGAAGGCACTTTTCAATGGAATCATCCTCCGACGACTCGGACATCGTGTCAGAGTCTTGGAACGCAATCCGCCGTCTATGCAAACGAGCTTGGGAGCTGGTATAGCTGCGATGAAGCATGTTCAAGCTTTCATTGAACAGTTCGACAACACAGGGACGGCATACTCTGTGACGAGCCCCAATGTTCAATTTCTCGATGCATCAAACAAGATCAAAAGCACGTGGAATGCATGCGTCAAGATGACAAGTTGGAAAACTCTATACTCCATCATGAGAGCAAACTTCACGGCATGGCCAGCAATATATGTCCAAACCCGCCCAACCCAGCCACCGGAGCAGGTTCTGCCATCTATGAACATGGGAAAGAAGTCGTAGATGTTACATATAGTGACGGCTTGGTTACTGTAAAGTATCAAGACGTGGAAACCAACGCATACGGGACTATCCACGCTGATCTTGTTATTGCAGCCGATGGTGCGTCCTCAAAACTACGCCAATTTCTTCAACCAAGCTTATCATCCAAGTATGCCGGGTATGTAGCTTGGCGAGGGCCGCGCCTGAAAGCGAAATATCCGAAGAAACCAAGGCAACATTTGCCTGCAAAACAACCTTTTTTGTTAAGAAACATGGCTATATAGTTCTGTGAGTTCACGCATACATACAACAGCCCCGATACTAATACATTCCACCCCAGTTACACTATTCCAGGGGAGGATGGTAATGTTTCTCCAGGCCATCGACAACTTAATTGGGTCTGGCATACCCCATGTCATGAGCAATCTCAGAATTTTGCCAACATTATGACGGACATCGATGGGCATGGACATCTCACCACTTTTCCCATAGGGAAGGTAGACCCTAAGAACTGGGAAAAGCAGAAGGCTCTCGCCCTCGAAACCATACCTGGCCCGTTTGCCGAGATGGTTGAAAAGACCGTGAACCCCTTCATTTCAGCCATCAACGAGATTGGTATTGCCAAACCCTCTCATTTCAAAGGCAAGCTTCTTTTGGTGGGCGATTCTCTCGCTACATTCCGACCACGCATAGCTTCGAGCACTAACCAGGCTGCCTGCTCTTGACGCACAACTCCTTGGACAGCTCGTGAAAGGAGAGCTTCAGACTGCTGAGTGGGAAGCACAAGTATTAGATTTTGCACGTCTTGCGAGTCTGCGAAGTCAGCTATGGGGGGCATACCATATGTCGGGCATTCCTTCACGGGTCTTTGTGCTAACATTCTTCCGATATTGGAAGGAGGTGTTTAGGCAATCGATTCAGAAGCGCTTGTTAGGATAGCTTACTGTAGCCTCGAGTCTGTTATGTTGTCCAATCAGCTATTATCTTGAAACTTGGTTGCATAATACCTTTTTCCCCCCCTCTACCTACCTATTATAATAACCACAAAACATAATTCTCCTCGAGTGTTAGTTGCCCCCAAATTTAGGGGCAGAGCGCATTCTGAAGTTCATACATACACACATACCCAAGATATGCCCGACCAGACCGACACCGCGGCGTGCAAGAAGAAGAAGAAGAAGAAGAAGAAGCGTTCCCAACCGGGCGTCGCGACTGGCCAGCCCAGCATTTTGGCTCCTAAAATATCTATCTATCTATCTATCTATCTATCTATGATTCACTTATGTATGTCGCGGCCGTTTGTTTTACTTGGTTTCGTGTTTGGGCATGTTAGGTGTCTTTGAAAAAGGAACGTTGGGGGCTGAAACTTTCTTGGTTTTGGAATTGCTGGCTTTACTGTACTTCTTGCCACTAATGAAATGGCTTTTTATAGCAGCTAATTTGTCTGACATTTTCCATCGCCTATTCGAATTTGATTAGATGGATGGATGGATGGATATATATATGCAAGGAGTCGGTCGGACACGGCTGCATCGATGGCTGAGTGAGTGAGTGAGGGTTGTGAAACAAGTGGGAAAATATATTTTGGTAAGATTCCAAACGCCATCCCATCTAAGTGCTTAAAAATATATGTAAAAAGAAAATGTCGATGGAAAAATGATGCAACATCTACCAAGGCACCAGTTCTGCAGGTAACATAGGATATTCCACTCCATCAATAATCTCCGTCTCCAAACCCCCCATCGCCCCCATCCCCTCCTCACCCATATCCCACCTCTTCCAATTTGCCCTACAATCCCCCGGCACATACTTCGCCGCATCCATCTGCAACATCATCTTCACCTCCGGGCAGTAATCCCAAATATGTTTCCTCATCTGCGGCGTGCCCCAAATTCCCCCATGTAACGTGACCCCGCTGCCCCCCGTATGATACCCCATCGGCTCGTAGAAGCCCTCCCTCCAATCATCAATGCCCTTGATCAGCCCGCCCGCCTTCGTCCCGTCGTTCCCCTTCTTCTTCTCCGCCGCGACGCGCTCCGCCTCCCCGGAATACATCTCCCCCGAAAACGTCAGCGAGACCGTGCCGTTGGCCAGCTTGGCGTTGGGCCGATGTCCCAGCCGGTCCGAGAGCCAGACGTCTTCGGGCTCCGAGTTCGGCTCCCGCACTTGGTAGCGCAGCACGTCGATTATGGCGCTCACGCGCCGCAGGCTCAAGCCCCCGTTGCCGCCAAATCGACCGTTGGGGTTCCAGGGCGCCCCCACCCAGTCGTACTCTAGCCAGTTGTTCAGACTTTGCCGACTGTTTGCACAGAGCATACTATCGGTCTGGAAAACTAACAGCCATTCAGCTGGTTGCAGCACCGTTTCGTACAACCATAATGTGGTGAGGAAACGGCTGATTTCTTCTTGCGAGCCGGTCGTCATGTTCGCTGGGATGTATGTTAGGTCGAGTTTCCCGCTTGCGACGTGTTGTCTGATGGCCCGGCTGTTGTTGACTGCAGCGACGGATTCATAGCTGCCCATGAAGCGGAAGCGCCAGTCGGGGGGAACGACGGACATAAAATGGAGGAGGAGGGGCGAGAGGATGGGGTTTACGCGGTTTTCGATTAGGAGGGCGACTTTGGATTGGTTGAATTGAGAGGGGGCCGTGGTGTGGTAGTCGAGAGTTACTTTGGGGATTGTGGGAAGAGAGGGCGGCTCGGGTATGGAGGGCCGGAAGAGGAGTATAGAGAGAATGCTAGAGGTGGAAGTGTTATGTTAGTAAATAATAGTTGACAAATGAGTTTCTCGTGCATCTTTCCTTTCGGAGAAAGGGTATGTGCAAAAAGTGTTGGATTTTTATACTCACAAAAATGTAAATATGCCCCCGACAACACGCATCCGTCGCGTAGTTCTGGACCATGCTACCATCATGGTGGATCGAGTCGTTTCCCATACATCTTCTACACTCATGCCATTGTTTGGCGATGAGGTCGACATGATTGCGAACGAACTTTACCGTTCGGCCGCAGTGGGGCGGGTCGTTGAGGTTGGCTCGTGCTATCCCGACTCACGATAGCTCCGTAGATAGAGTAGGGGTCAGATAGTGGATATATGACGATGACGATAACGATGACCGTGATGTGAATCGCTATATGGATTTCTTTCTGGACTCCAAGATGCGAAAATTCATAGCAACTGGAATAACAAGAAGGAAAAAAGACCGTCAGCAGCAAGCAAATGCTACTCAGTCAACCAAGCACTCAAGAGTCCATAAAACTAGAGTGACGCGGCTTGCAAGTTTTACCGTCCATAGCAGCAGACGACAGGTCTGTTCCTCAGGCGGGCGGGAGAAAGGGAGGCTTAGAAGGGAGGTGGGGGTTTGTTCCAAGCTGGGTAGTATTAAGCCATCGATTCCCAAGTTCTGGGCGATTATATTGTTATTATTATCTACCAAGTCAATGCAAGCAGCCAAATAATAATAGCTGGAAAGGTACCATGGGAAGGGAGCGTCGATCAAGCACGAACTAAACGTACCGCGAATTGATTTAAAGCGTTGAAGTTAATATAAAAATAAATGACTATGACTAATGAGGAAAGGGTTAAGGGCTAAGGGCTAAGTTCGATCCCTTCCTCTACACTCTACTGGTAGCTATTCGGATCCTCCCCGGGTATCAATATCCCCGCAGCTATCTGTTTGGCACCCAATCCTTAGAAGCTTCAGTTACGCGTTCCAGAGTCATGGGGGGGGGCGTGTGTAATGTGACGGGGGGGCGTGTGTAAGAGTGCGAGAGGACGGAATAGAAATCCTATAAATTCCATCTACTGGGTTTGTATAGTATACGAGTGCTATTTTCGTATGCTTCTTTCCCCCACCCGGCTACCGAGTATGTCGTCGTTCGAGCTGACTGTATTGGCCTTTTCTTTCCCCCGGGTTTGATTAGCAGTAGCTTGACTTCGTATCAACTTAGATCTCTCGTGCGATCGGAAATCGGAAATCAAATGCGGGTGAGATGATTCTGCGACATGGAGGGGTCGATTTAAATTGTGCAGGGCTCAAGGGGGCCAGCTGTTGTGCTTTTGTAGGAAATGCCCGAGATTTTCTTCAATGCCCTCCCTGACTGGGAACTTTATCAGCTCGTCAGCAGATTGTAGCATTATCGATTTTTTTCGTCACAACAGCCTGCCTATTATAGTTTCAATAGCGCTGTCTGTGGTTTCTTTTGATGCTGTGCTACCAGTGTAGGCTTTCTATTGATACAGGTACCACCCATTTTCCATGATGGTATCACACAAGTTTTCATCAAGGGATATATTCACAGGCGTGAAAAAGGGAAATGGGTGGCAGCACTATCACATATTTCATCAGAAACAGATATTCAGACCTCAATAATGTGCTCTCCCTTTCCTTCCTCTAAGTGCCGAAATGCTTTTGCCACTTCCTGTGCAGCTGCCGGATGCGGTGCCCGGAGTCATTTGACGTTTGAGTATGCATTCCTAAGTTTTTGCGTGCGAATTTCATTTCTCTCATGCCAGAACGCATCCTCAAGCGCTGCTCGAGAGCACCGATGATGGCACCGTCTGTAGACGACCGCCAGCGACGTTTACGAAACATCGTGTTCGCGGCGATTCTTTTCCTCATAATTATATGGACATATAAGCTCTCGCATCCTACATCCACCCTGATCAGTTCTTATACCGATCGGAACAAAACGTTGCATTCCTCGAGTCTGTATGCCCCGCCGTCAGGAGAACATAATGAAAAGCCGAGTCCACCGAGTAAATCCAAGCTAGGGAATTCGCACGCAGGGGACTACTTCAATGGGTCGATTTTCAACAAGGCAGCTGTGATTATTGAGGATGCCTATCGGCCAGAAGTGGTTCCCCTGATACTGCACTTTAGTAGTGTTCTTGGTTCCGCATGGCCCATCATCGTCTATACCTCGATAGAATCCGTCCCCTCATTCTCGTCTTCTGCAGCACTCTCTCGGTACATCATACCAGGCCTGGTTCAAGTGCGTACTCTTCCACAGTCCGTTCTTTTCACCGATCTCAAGACCAGGAATAAGTTTATGACGGATTCTTGGATATGGGAAAGTCTTGCGCCGGCAGAGTATATCTTGCTATTTCATAGCGATAGCATGCTCTGTGCGAATGCTGCGAGAAGTGTCGAGGACTTCTTCCAGTATGACCTGGTAGGGCTGCCAGTTCAAGATCAGGGTCATCGAGGTGGATTAAGTTTGAGGAAGAGGAGCAGCATCTTGAGAGTACTTGAGAATTGGGAGTTTGAGGATGAGAAGCCGCGCAAGGAGGGTGAAGAAATATCGGAGGATCAATGGTTCCACGACAAGTTTGTATAATCATATCGTACTCTGCACAGGAAGCTAACAGGGCTGCAGGTTACAGAAATTACAAGATGATGAAAGCAATGAGGGAATCGAGCCGGAAGATGAGGGAGCTATCAATCTACCCACTACAGAGATATCCCACACGTTCAGTGTGGAATCAATCGACTACCCACATCCACTGGGATTACATCGAGTGCACAAGTGGAAGGAGGATCAGAGGGAGAGATTGGATGATTGGTGTCCAGAGTACAAGTTATGTTCAGTTAAAGACCATGGCCAGTTTCCGACTATTGAGAATGGGGGACTGTCTTGGTAGATTGGTAGATACACGACACGTGGTCAATTAGATCTTTTTACAATTGTTTCATGTGCAAATGGGTTGTAAGATACGTCGCATTGCTTGGAGTTAGGAGATGACTAGATAGCTAACAACTGAATTGAACTGGCCCGATATCAAATGAGTTCCAATCCTCCTGAGGACATCTTCGTGATCTCACGACATCATCTCACGACATCATCTCATTTCTCAGGCCGGCGCGGATCAACAGAATTCCATCGAGTGGCTGAAAAGTGCTCGCGCAAGGGCAATAATTTGACTCAAAAAGTGCTTTTCCACATTCCTCCAATAAATTCGCATGTCTCACAACATGCACATTCGTGATAAAGCCTGGAATGGCAAAAAAAATCATTCTGGGCGGGGCATTCTATATTGGATAAGCTCACCCCCTTCACCCCTTCACCCCATCTCAAATGCCACAAGCACGTTTCGAAGCTCTTTGCTTGGTTTGATGCAATTCTTTCATTCAGCTCCTCAAAATCGATAGCCCAAGTATTCGAATTTCAAGCCGCACACCAGGTTGTTCTAATTCCATTTCTCCTCTCTTACTGTCCCGTCTCTTGTTCTTTCCCGAGTCATGATGCGGATTTATGTAAGGTTCCAGTAAACCACCCACACTTTTCCATGTAGCCAGCTACCTACATACCGTGAACTGCATTTCGCATAGTTACGAGTCGGTACTGCGTGTCTGTGTCCCTCTCACTACTCTACACGTCGTTACCATCTCCCGTTGTTCCACGCTCAACTGCGTCGGAGAATACACATACATACATCACTGACGTCTCGCCACGGTATACAAAGCACGGCTCTCTGCATACATAAGTGTTTGTTGCACGCTGTGCTCGAGCAAGAGACAACCCACCATGTCTTCCACGCATACCGGTCCCAGTGCGCTGGGTGGTGGGACTTTGGTCATAAATAAAACTAGATTGCTGGTCCTACTTTCACTGATAGCGACGTAAGTTTGTTCTTGAAAGTTTTTGCTTGTTTTTCTTTTTTGTTTTGTTTTTATTTTCAAAAGCACATGCTGATATGGTCGAAAAGATGGACAATCGCACACTTCACACCCCGCTATACACCCATTGTCCAACAACACCTCAAAGACAAATTCAGCTCTGCAAGCGACAAGATCCCCTCTCTAAAAGTCGACTGGTATCCTAACCGCGATCCGCGCGCTCAATTCAACTCCTCCAAAGTCGCCCTGCTAATCGAAGGCCGGCCACTCCCTCACCTCGTTCCGCAACTTCTGCATATGATATCCGTGGTGCCGCCTGACTGGCGATTCGTATTCATCGGCACAAACAAGAGCGTCACGACGATGGGACGCAGTTTCGCGACGCAGTACCAGCAGGCGAATGGCAAGCTGGATCTGATGGTTCTGCCGAAACCGTGGAAGATTGATAGTAAGGAGGATGTGTTCCGGTTGCTTACGGATCTGAGGTTCTATGATGAGTTTTTACCGGGCGTCGAGTGGTTGTTGAAGTATGAGGCGGATTCGATTATGTGTGGGAATTCAGAGGAGAGTTTGAACGATTGGTTGGATTATGATTGGGCTGGGGCTCCTAGGTATGTTGAAGATGTTATCCGAAAGACTCACACAGTGAATGCTTGCTAACCATGCACTTTTCTCTATAGATCTCGTGGCGATCGATTCGCCGGCAACGGAGGACTATCCTTCCGAAGAATTTCCACCGTCCGAAAAATCCTCGGATTCCAATCACGAATCAATAACACCGAGCCCGAAGACGAATGGTACGGTAAACGCATCACAATACTACCAGGTGCAAGAGTTGCTAGTGGAGAAAAAGAAGATCATTTTTCAGTAGAAGACGTCTATCACGACGAACCGATGGGCTTCCACGTCCGAGATGGAGGAGAAGTGCTCCCAGATGCCGTGTGGAAGAATCCGGAGCAGCGCAAAAAGATATTTGCATATTGTCCGGAGGTTGTTATGATTATGCCGATGAAGTTGGAGAGGGAGAGATGCGAGGGAGATAATAGGATGGGAGCTATTGTTAGTTCGAATTCTCCCCCTCCTGAGCTACCGGATACCCGGTGATGGATCCCTGGCTGTCAGTTGGTGTTCAGCATTCGGGCATATAGGTTCTGGATATAGATTTTGTAAGATTTTGTACGATTCATTTTTGTTATATTAGCGATGGATTACATTTACATCGCATCATGGAGACCCAGGCGGGCGGGAGGGAGGGAAAGGATACGCATGGATATGCGTGGAAAGGTGCAATTGGATATCTGGCGTTAGGGCGTTAGGGTAAAAAGGTTGTTGTTTGTCATATTATACCACATCATCTTCTTCACATTTATCTAGATTCCTCAAAAAGTCAACAACAACTACTACTACTACTACAACTTCCTCCACCACTACTACACTCACTTCGTCCACATATATCTTCAAAATCCAAAGAAAAAGCCAAGCCCCCCTATATTACATTACATCACATCACAGCAAACCCCAAATCGCCCCATGCATAAGTAATCAACTACTGTCCTTGGTACTGTAACTAACTGCCGTCCGTACTTTAACCCGATATACCCAATCCAATCCCGCAGAATTTATCCGAAATCCCAGCTGACAAGTTGGACCCTTAAGCGTGGGTTATAATAACAACTGTAACTATAAGTTACATTAACTTATATTAAGTTACTTACTTACATGATACGACATTATGTTACATCCCGAGAATAACTCAAGGTACTAGTGCAGGTACGAATGTTATATAACTTAGGTATATTAGTTGAGTTAAGTTACCTACCAGTATGTTTTGTTGGATTTATATTGAGTTGGAGATGGAGATGGTGCTGCGGGAGTTGGTTGGGAAGGAAGGAGAAGAAGCTGAGACGATGATGATGATGATGATGATGATGATGATGGTGTGCTTATTTGGTTATGTTGCGGATCGACCTCATATAATTACTGTATAAACTTATGTTTTGTTTTGTATTGTGCGGTTGTTAGCTGAAGTCTCGACAAGAGGAAGAAGGTCACGACCAAGTGACTTCAAACGCTTACTCACTGACTCACTCACTCAAATCAAATATTCAGTTAGCTTTCAAGAGGTAGAGGAAATATATCCCTGAAAAACTCCATATATCCATTCTATAAGTCTATAAGTCTAATCTAAATCTGATCCGAACCGTTTATTCTATTCTATATGTCTATATCCCCATCCTGTCCCAAAAATTCAAACCCAAACTTTTATGTCTTATGTGCTTTCCATCGGGTGCTGAGATCCCCAAGATATCCGCTGAATATTAGGGGGGGACACGAGCAAAAATCTTTTTTTCGTATACAGATTCAAAAGAGCAAAAAAAAAAACTTTTCCCATCCATCTACCCGTTCTATCCGTTTATCCGTCTATATAGGCACCCGCTTGCGTTCCTCTTTTCCTGAATGATCTTGCAATCTCGTACTGGGGGGGCATGAAGGAAATGAAAAGAAGAAGAAAGAGGAAAGAAAAGTCTATCTAAGTATATGTCTGACCCAAGCTCCTTGCCGGGAAACCAGCCTGAGAGAATGAAAGAAAGAAAGAAAAGAGGTGACAAGAACGTAAATGAAAAACTTTTAAGCAGGGCATTGTTGAAACATCCCCCTCTCTTTCGCACATCACTATCGAGACAGGTGGTTCCATGCATCGAGCAAGCGAGCCAACCCTTTCCCTTTCCCCTTTCCCAAGTCAATGACCTCAACGAAAACCCATCCCTCCCCCTGTTCCACTACCTCCACCCCATTCACCCCTTAAAAAGTCTCCGAAACCAACGTCGCCGCCGCCTGTACCCTGCCCCTCTCCCCCACAACACTAATACACTTCCCACCCTCCGCCCTCCCAAAAAACAGCCTCACCCCCGTCTTCTCCTCAATCCTCCTCCTCCTCCTCTCATTATCCTTCACCAACGCCCACCACTCATACTCATTAACCACCACCTGCACCGTCCTCCACCTCCCATCCCTGATCATATCCTCCGGCTGTTTGAACCCCAGATACCTCTCCGCCCAAACCCTCACATTCTTCCTCGCGTGCGCAAACGCCTCTTTATCGTATTCCCACCCCTTTCCCAGCGGAATATAGTGGATCTTGGCGCGGGAAACCTCATGCGTATCGCGCTCGGCCTCGCTGCGCAGCCGGCTCAGCAGCTCCACCGTGTCCCGGTCGAAACAGATGATCATGTCGCGGCTCTGGAAATCATCGGCATACAGGCCGCGAATCTCGCGCGAGCCGACCCGCGCGAGGATGCTGCGCTTCTCGGAGCTTTCGAGTGCCGGGCATTCCTGCAGCACGTGCAGAGAGCGGTTCGTGCGGTCGGATTGCCGCGCGCGTTGGAGCTCGCGCGGGAATGCCTTTTTGTTATTTTGGCTGAAGGGCGTCTCGATGTAGAGCCCGCAGGAGGTGACGTCGCTGAAGAGCCAGCGGCGCGCGTCGGTGCAGTTGGCGAGCCAGAGACGGAGACACTCGAGGTAGGCTTGGACGAAGACACCGCGATCGTCATGGTTCTCGTCTACGCAAAGAATTTTGGGTCCCGCCATGTATTTGTGGGGTAAGAAAATACTCCGAGAGCTTTAGTTTTGAGTTCTTAAAATTCGGAGAAATCGAGACCGGAAAGATTTTCGGTTGCTCAGCAAAAGCGATGTGATAGTAGAGGTGGTTTTGATTAAGGTATTATTCGGTTGACTTTCTTTACGTCGTTCCAAAACAAAAGAATGTTCGTTACTCGTAAAACTTTCGAAAGATTGTATGAAGAGAGAGAGGCTATACAAGTTTCAAGTCGTCTACTAAGGCGGGCAGCGACCCCTTCTTGTAACCTCCCGCACATCCATCTATCGAAGCTCTAGATCCCCAATTCCATACCAAACACAAAAAATTGAAATGCAGTACAGAAAATGCGATCCCAACCACGACAGGCTCTGAGAAAGGCTGCCCAAGAACAAGGTTCCGAATTGCCAATGTAGTCTGTGTGTCCGATGAAATTCCCGCATTCAGTCGCGGATAACCCACTCCAGTGGTTCGTTCCACTTCAATATTGCAGGGAATCAAGCTGTATTCACCGCCAGTAAAGTGTAGCCGCTGTTGTAGCAATTGGAAATCGTTCGAGGTTTTGCAAAGAAGAAACGCAGAGCCTCGACCATCTTGCAGGCCCCCGCTCGCTTGCCACCTTAACAACCTACCAACATCATGTTCTTTCATATCACTTCGCTCCTCGTACTTTCTGATTCGCTGAGACTTCTTCAGCATTGTATGGCCAATGTATGAGATATCCGCGTTTTACCATCTCTTCACATCACAGTCAGTCTTTTCCTTCTATGCCTCGTCAGAACCCATGTTATGATTACCGCGGTCCATTGAAAGCGGATATTGTAAAAGTGCACTGTGTGTCCCATCGCTTGGTCTCCACTAATGCAAGGTAAATCCTTCAACATATCGATCAACACAGTCTAATCGAGTCAAAAAATGGATGCGGATGCTAGAACAAACATCCTGGTGGAGATATCATTTTGGGCATGAGACTACGCCGTCCAGAAATCTCAGCCCTGTGAATTAGAACTATATGCGCTAGGAAATCGCTTAAGAAAAATTAGCTCCAAAACCTGCCCCTCCAAGCCCCTCAGTCGACCGTTTTGGTGAAGAGAATTGGTAACTGCCCTTTCGAAGCCTTCCTATTGGTGACCGGATCCTGAAGCTCAAGCTCCCCCTAGCTTTCAGAGTTACCCACTGCCGACTTCATGATACGCCAGTATAAATAATCTTGGAAATCTCTGAAGAAAATTTCTTTAACAAGCTGGCACATTCCCACCATAGATGAGTGGAAGGGTATTTGCCTGTGTGTTCCTTACACCGACTCTTTAATTTATTCGCGTAGGTAAGGGTTATTTGCGGAGTTCTTATGAGTTTCGTATCTTCCTGGAAAGGAACTTGGAATAAAGTCAAGTATCAAGCTGCCTAAAAATGCAAGCTGCTCCATAGAGAAATATCTCTCGTGAGGAAGATGACCACGCAACCTATGTCTGATGGCTTTCCACGGCTCAGCAATATGGAGTCGACCATGGCTAAGGTGACTGGATTATGAACTAGGGCAACAAGAAGGTTCGTTGTGGAACAAAAGATTTCAAACTCGGAAGGTGACGCACTCCTGCTTGACAAGTACTTGGGTACATTTTATCAAACACATCTGCAAGCTCTAAGAAAACCGTGCAGCTACCAAGACTGGGGTCAGTGTATTCGTAATGTGCCATAAAAGTTCAGGACATGTAGAGGTTGATAGGATTACGGTCTCATCTGCACATAACCACATCTTGTTACTTGGTCCTGTAGGGGCAGAATAAGCAGTGCAGGAGTTCCCGTATTCCCAAGTTATCGAAACACGGGAGCTGGCATTGAATTTTGCTGCCCCGCTATCAACACATCCTGGAGCCGGCTAAGAACGGTTGAATAAGACATTTATCACGGTGAGGTGATAGCTAGGCAATATGAATATAAAGTGGTAATTGACTGACCTCCTTCTTCCGGAGTTTCTCAGTCTTTATTTTAGGGATTACTGAGAGTCTCAAGAAAAAGGAAGCTAAACTAAATATATAATTGAGAGTATCAACTGATTTGTACTGAGTCAGTAATCTCAGTGCAAGAGTCAGTAGTCTCACGACAACAAACAACTTCGTTATCTAGCTGCATCGCTGATCATGTCGCGATATATTCAACATGAATCAGTAATAGTCTTGTGATGTCGCTAGTTGTTGGTAAGTCTGGCTTACAACGTCGAATACGTGATCACGTGTGGGACAAAAGTTACACGTGACACCAGGAACCGCGTGCTTTCGCAGGTCCAATGTCTGTGTGTAATTCGTCTTGATTCTTCTAATTACAGGATCGTACTACAGTCTTTATACCCTTCGTACGAAGGGTATTTGCTATCTACATTTGATCACCTGAGTTGATTCCCTTTTACCCGCTACACGGGCATTGCATGTTCATGCTTCTTGGTCGTATGCACGTGCTGATACGGGAGTTTACATGCCCAGGGATTGCGGGTGCATGCCTATACGGGAATCGCATGCCTTCCGGCTAGCCTGGCCGGAGCTTCCTTCGGCCCGTTGTACGCACACTAGTATATGTCGCTAGTATAGTTGTCGGGATCAATTGAGGATAACCGACCATGTGTACCTATAGTCAGGCGATCCTTTCCGTGACAACACCCCCCAGCTCAAACCTTGAGCTGTAGCAAACAAAGGAAAGATTTAACAAATGAGAATATTAGTAGTGATTGTGACTGATCTTTTCGGCTTAATTGCAGAGAGTCAAGTCATAGTAGTTGTGGTCCGGGAGTGTATATAAGCGACGGGATTCAACGGTTGTAGCGTTCACTTTTTTGCTTACTTCCATCTCTAATATCATTTCCTGTCGTGCGACTCAGCAGATACCACCAAGAATGGTGTCACGAATGAATCGTGGTCCTGTGGAGGAAATGATCCCGAGTGATCAAATGGATATGGAGTTTGAGAATGCCAGACCTCATAACGATTCTCAGGTAAGTGGTCTATCCGATTGTTATACAGGTACGGCTTTGCAAACCTCACCTAAGCAGTCTGGTCGTGGTAGGAAACCTAAGCCTGCCAATACTAAATGGTGGAATCGGCTTGATATAGGCGAGCGTGGAGAAGTACGTCAGCTTCCTTGCGCAGGTTGTGTTCGGAGTGCTCGTCGCGGTGCTGGTAAGGGATACTGTCGGGATCGCGTTTATGCTGGGAAATCAACACGGTGCTGGGGTTGCACTACAAAGAAATGCCGTCCCATTGATCCTCGCCTTCATGATGCGGCCATGTTATTGTTGTTCAAGTCTGAGACTAGGGCTGATGAGAAGGTAAGTGTCTCAATCATTTCCACAGGATCATATTGATGATGATGATGATCTGTTTGTTCCTTCCACTTCTCGCCGTACTCGCTCGCAGGTTTCTGGTCAGACTGTTCGAGTTAATCCCACCACTACTCGTAGAGGTCCATCCCGTGGTAGGAGCAATTTCAATCCTCGTGCTGGGACGATCGGTACTCCCCTGGGTAATGTTCCAGAGGTCTCCCTTCCGTGTGAGCATGGTTCGGTTTCACGTTCTCGCCCTGGTTCTGAGAGGGCTCCCCGCAGAACCCTTCCAACTCCCTCTTTTGCGGCACCTCGTCAGTCTTCAATGCGTACGCATAGTTCTGATACTCGCGCAAGTGGTCCAAGGGCTCCAAGCAGTCGAAATCTTCCAGTTGAGCAGGGAACGCCTACACGCCAAACTTATCAACATAATGTCGATAGTTCCGTGCGTCCTCAGAGTTCTTCGATTGGATCGAGCTCATCGGTTGCGTCGAATCGTAGTGAGACTCGCGAGCAATTGATTCAGAAGATGATTGCAAGTGGGTTTTCTGTAGAGGATGCGGAGAGGTTTGCTTTGGCTGCTTTGAAGAAGAGGCTTGATCGTGGTAATATAACTGAGGATGAGTTTTTGGATCTTTTGTAGGCAGGTTAGGAGTAGATTTTGAGAATTAAGTATATGTTAAGCTCAAATGCTTTCTGTCGTAAATGAAAAGGTGATATTCAGAGAGCGTTTTATAATATTTTGGCTGTTGTGGTTAACTTCTCGATCTTGCCCCTTGTATCCTGCAGGTTTAGATGAGTGTGGAAGCATTCAAACTGTTGGCGAGTGAGGTTCTTAGTGAGTCCGTCAGCTAGCATGTCATGAGTGAGTAGATAGGTAATATCAAACGATTTCTTCGTATATTCCTGTCTTAACTATATATTTTGGATATCAACTGTCTGAGCTTAGTTGAGATTCTTTTATTTTCTCCTACAACTAATCTTATTGCTTGAGTATTGTCATAATAGATAGTGACAAGCTCAGGAATAGCTAGTTCGAGTTCCTTTAACAGCCTAGTAGTAGCTATAGCTTCCTTCGTAGTTCGCTCAATACTGAGCAGTTCGGCTTTAGTTATAGATATTGTGATTGTGTCTTGTTTTGATACCTTCTGTGACGAGACTACTAATAAAAATCCTGAGTAGACTTTAGAGTTCACAAATAAAGAGCTAAGAAGAGCCTGAGATCAGGAGAGCTTATATACAGAAAAGGGTCACGTGTAGTCATGTGCATAAAGCACGTGCACGCTAAGAAACATCGTGACGAATTCGTCCGAATCGTTACAAAAACAACAATAGCACGGGAATAGTCCTTTTGAAAGCTTCTTCAGGGTATACTAGGGTTGTAGGTGTTCTGCCAAACCGGGTAACAGGGAGCTAAACCCACTGCTCTTTCTAGGCCATTGCTTGACTGCAACTGTGCAGAGCTGGACACAATCGTACTAAGAACATTTCGATGATCTGCCAGACTGGCTAGCATCAATACCTGAGCATCCGTCCATAGAAGCACCGAATAAACTCTGCCGTTTGACATTGAGAATTGGGAGATTTGCATGCCCACAATTCGATTGAAGTCAATACTCCTGCCTTACCAATACGATCAGGATCAGCGCTGCAAGACGCTTTTGTTCCTGAAAGTTCTGCAAATGCTCCACTAGGTCATCTAGAATTGGCATCATCCGCGAAATTGGCCACGGACTACATGGGTCCACGGTCTAGAACAATTGGGACTGAACAATTAAATACGAAGCATATCCAAAATCAGAAGATTATTCTGGAACGAGCGAGGAAAATTTTCATAGAACCTCAGCAGACTTTTGTGGCATGAGAATGAAAAGATATTCTGTGTTGTCATGCTGTGGATACCTTGTCAACATATTGTCGCCAGATAAAAGTAAATCGGAGCTTTCGCATGCTTTCGAAACTCGTGGAACTATGAATAACACCTATTCACGTAGAATGAGTCATGTTGGGTACAATCGTTCGTGCGAGTAAGATGCACATAATTCCTATGGTCCTGAAGAATGTGCCTGTAACATATCATCAGTTAACAAGTGACAAGTCCAAGAATCGCGCTGTCAGCTTCCCGACCATGAAGACAAAACAAGATGGAAATCCTGGCCAGGAACCAAGCCTTGACATGAGCGAGGGAGCAATGGTAGTAGCGGCGAAGAAATTCAAGGCTCTGTCAATCAAAGGTATGGACTGATGGCCGGAATGGGTCATACTCGGTCTCCTGTTCGTCCTAAAGTAGTATCATTACAGTTAGTTGCCTACCGTTGGGCGCACTCAATTATAGAATGAACGGGCATACCTTCAAGGAATATATGCCGGATGTATGATAATCATTTCTGATTTAGCACGCAGACAACCGAATAATCAATGCTTAGGAAATCTCCGCTCATGCTTCACGATAACCACCATTCGCTCATATCCTAACAAGTCAGTGAGATCCAACATTCTATGGTTCAATGAAAGACATCTGACACCTCCATGCTCAGACTGACCTGACTGATCCATATCATATTGATGGTTCCAATCGCTGAACTAGCCATCGGATTCTGGCTCCCATTGATCGCTTCACTGGAGCTTGTGGGCAGTGTGGGGTTGAACTGATAGTCCCTTGAAAACAAAACGCGTAGCACAACAGTCAACGAGACGAGATTATTTGTTTCGTTAACCAGAGCTTCCAGAGGGGCGTGCCGATCGGAGCCATGTCTCAATAAACATAAAGAAGGTATTTCGAGATTCCTCAATCAGGCAGCTCATTTTCCCCAAGGCGCAGCAATGATCTCAATCACTGCGCATCCGTGTTGCAGCAGTAGTCAAAACAAAGTGAATAGCTACAGATTACATCCAGCACGCCGTATCAGCCACAATTGGGTATAGAAACACAAGAAGTGCTCTGATAGGCGTCCAAGGTCCAAGAGGGCGAGAGATGTCCTATCCGCGACCGACCGCCTGGACACGGACATCACCATGAACAGAGCCCGCACTGAATCGAGAGAGTGGCAACAATGGTCTCAAGTATACCAGATTGTTGATGCACATATTGTTGTCGTCGTAGCAATTGTATGTTTGTCGTTTGTCGTTCATGAAATCTACCCGACCAGTAAATGTCTAACCTTACATAATCATGACCGCGAGCAAGCTAGGCTCGCTAGGGTCATCCTAGTACAGTAACCAAATGTTGTAAGATTACCTCAATGCAATCAGTGACTCAGAACTGGTTATCAACGAACCGGCAAACAACGAGGTAAGGTATAAAAGGCAATCAATGACAATGCTTGTGCCACTCTTGTCGATATTTCTTATCAGTTCAATTGTCCGTGTCCCAGCTCTAGGATTGTGCTCCTTCTCACACTGCATGTATGTTCTAGGTTCCTGCTGCAGTGGGATATATCACCATCTGTCCGTGTCATCCCTTATCGTCAATTTTATCTGCTTTCTCCAAGTCTTTGGGCAGAGACGTTGAGCAAAGATAAGGAAGGAGGTTCGTTGGGGACTTTACCGCAACAAGTTGGACGAATTGAATCATGGCACCAGAAGAAGCAATGATGACTAGCGGAAACTCAGAGTTGGGTTCAACGGCCACATCTCTGATTCCTTCGTCCCCTTCATCAAAGCCGATCCAGTTCTACGCTTATCCCCAAGCCCTGGCTCTCGAACTTCTCCTCCCCGTCCTCCGTCTCCAACTCCCCACTAGCAACCCCATCTACAACCGGTTTCAAGCCCCCCACAACACCCCAGATCAGCACTGTCTCTTCGCCGCCACTTTCCCGCCAAGTTCGCAACCCGTTCCCGAGATCTATACAATCGTCTTCTCCGACCGTTCCCGCCGCAACGAGTCTCAAATCTGGATTTTTAACTCCCTGATGAACCCCAAATACCCGGACCCTCTATCATCTGCTCAGACCCAACTGCTCCAAACTCATATCTCCTCTCTCCTCACATTCCTAAAGAATACCACCATCCCAGAAGCACCCGGTCACCCATTCGACCCCATCCTATTCCTAGCATGTGTCCACTCACGAATCGTCCCCGTCCTCCTTTCCCTCCCATCTCACGACCCATCCCGCCCCCTCATCACCTACCGTACAGTATGGAACTACTTCCCGATCCCCACACGAACACCCTCGCTCCTCGAATCCGCACCCCCTCCCCCTCCCTCACCCTTCACTCTAACCCGAGTGCTCCCCTCTCACCTTCCCCTTGTGATCAGCACATCCAGCATCCCACGCTCCGCCGCAACACTCATGCGGCAGCCTTCACTCGGACTCCTCACACCCGACGGCTCACCCGTAGCATGGGTGTTCATCGGCGTCGACGCCACACTCGCAACGCTGTATGTGTTACCTGAGTATCGCGGGAAAGGACTAGCAACATATGTTGCAAGGGAGATAGTCAGACAACTTGGGAAGGGTGAGTTTGCTGATATGGGGTATAGTGGAGATAGTGGGTTTGTGCATGGGGATGTTCTCGCGGACAATACTGCGAGTGAGAGAGTAATGAAAGCGCTTGGGGCTATGATTGAGGGAGAGTATAGTTACATGAGGGTAGATAGTGATGCGTGGTGAAAAAGAGTAAGAGGAAGTGCTTGTTTATTGGAGACTGATGCGCTTGCTGAAAGGTGGTTCGGATGTTTTCTATATCAACCTAACCCTTTTCTTCCTAAGCTAGACTATAGAATCTCATAGACCTAGAGACCAAGCTCAAAATCATCATCTGTCCTATGCTGCCATCTAACTCCAGCGGAACCTTCTCTTCCAATTTCTCTCTCACTCTCACTCGTACCCGGCACCAACACCATCACCCTCACCTCTCTCAACCTCCTCACATTTCTACATTCGCCTCCTTGCAAATTCCTCCCATTCTTAGCTAGTTCCTCAACGAGTAAGCGCAAATATTGCATTCCGATAGGACATATACGTCGTATCAGACGAAACCAAACCTTTCTGCACATCCAACCACTTCCACAGCTGATGGTAAAACGGAAATCTTCTCTGCCGAATCGAAATTTCCACCTACACCGTGATATTCTCAATTTTGTTGATGAAATTCTCCTTGACATAATCCTATTCCATTTCCGAGATGAGTATACCAATGTGACCGGACATAGGATTATTGTCGAACTAATAAGACGTAATATTTGATTCTGCTGTTGAGGAGAATGGGCCCGGGTGACAGGTACTGGCCCCATTGACTGCGGGAACGCTCGGAATGATAGCTTGCCGCTCTGTACCATCTTCATCGGTGACAGTTGCGGGACGAGGGATCACGACCCGAATTCTTGTATACTCTTTTCCTCTTTCGATCAAGAGATAAATATCGCTGCCCTCAACGCAATTTACAACAGACTTTCTGCATGCTCTGCTGGGACCAGGACTCCCAATATCATTCACATCTCTCTTTCTCTTCTGGAACAACATATCCTACGAAGATTGCAGCTCCGAATCGATTCGATTTATCTCTGATCTCAGAATTCGACCACCTGGCCATAAAAGCTGAAATCGATATCTTTCCAAGAGTATGCAATGAATGTGCTTTGATAGATGGCTAACATGTTGGGACATCAATTGTCTTTAGTATATAATAAAGATAAACACGTCACTAGACGGACTACAAGCTCCCAATCACACAGATGGAACTCCACTATATACTATAATACATGAATTAAGTAGATACACAGCATTAAGATAATGACATGACGTGGTGCAGCTTTCAAGGATTGCGTCATTGGAAGAAATGTGGAAAGCGTTGACCACTCACTCTCGGAACTGTGGGATGTGTTCAATTGGTTGAGATATTTTGCATTGTAGTTGATGTCACAGTAATAAGAAACTCGCAGGAAAGAGCCTGTTGCCAGCAGGGAACCAGGTGGCAAAAATGGTAAAGTCCCTACGTATGAATTGTTACGTGTAAGAAATAATACTGCAAATGCGGAAGGAGAGGATGAGGAAATCCAAACAGTGCAGTCGTATGGGGTAGAAACTGAAGAAAGACGAAGGAAGTAAATACTATGTTCTTCCAAATCTCGACAAAATACGAAGCTCGGCTGCTCTTACCTTTGTGAAAAGTTAGTATCTCGTGGCTTCTTCTTTGGGCCTCCCTTGGAGAAGATTCAACACCATTTCTACTATTTGAGATGTCTTCCATGAGGTGGAAGAACAGCGGAACAGTAATGAGCCCCCTCAGTTTTCAGCATCTAGATTATAGAGTCCCTCTAGATCATTTTGTAGCGGAAATCTTAGAGTTCGAATTGTGCTGCCAACAAAAACACACATAATCCACACCCCAAGCGTGCTTCTCCGCATCTGAGACTTTTGAAGAAACTCTACCGTCGTATTATTGGCCAGCTCGTAAAAGTATATCAGTAACTCATAGGTTGATCATGGAAGATCATATCTAGAAGACAACAATACTTGCTTCTCGCAGCAATCATTTCGGTTGCAACGCATAAGTTCTCACAGGAAACAATCCTGCTGGAAATCCCTTCGCCAACTCGGTCTTCTTAATTACCATCCCAGCTTCCTCAAATATCCTTCGAAAATTCTGATCAGTCCTAGTATGCCGTCAATTAGCACATTATCTTCCCCTTTTCTGCCCCTTTTCACAAATCCACCCGTCTGCTTCACACACAAACCTACACCACCTCCTCTCTCACACACCAAGGAAAGAAGAATCGAAAACAAACCTCGTAACTGAATTATCCACCGCATCGAACTCATCTAACCCTTCCAAATGCGTACTTATATTTTCCTTAGCGATCACATAACCCCCCTCCTTCAACACTTCCCTACACTTAACCAAATGCTCCACCAACTGCGCATCCGTCAAGTGACCTAAACACCATTGGTGCCACATCAGGTCGTAGCGGATTTCTGGGGGTGGTGACCAGGCTTCAAGTCCTACCGAGTAAATAGTGCCGATTCCGGGTTCGTCGCGGAGGACAGAGGTGAATTTTGTGATTGGTTCGACGATGTCAACGGTTTGGGCGAGATGGAGGAGAACTCCGGTTGTTACGCGGCCGATGCTGAGGGAAGGGGAGCGAAGTTAGTGGATTGTTGAAAGGAGAATTTGTTTGCATTGTGTTGTGACGGTCGAAGTTGTGATGCGAGTCTCCTCATCTAGCCGGATGACGAAGACTCGAGCGTCAAATCATCGAATTATTGAACGAGATCCCGATCATTTCACACGGATGCCTCAAGGTGCGGATTTCTGATGCATGACTCGTTCGGCCATAGGCCAGAACCCGAAATCAGAACCACCAGAAACAAAAACTTCAAACAAAACTCACCCAGCACCACAGTCCACCGCCCTCTCCAACTTCTTCCCCTTGATACCAAGCTTGCCCATAAAGTTCTTAGAGCCTTGTATATCCACACGACTGATATATGGAAAGCCACCTAGCATTCCATTTAAGTCTGCCTCTATGCTTTCCCAGCTGGAATATTCGTTAGACTATCTTGCCTGATCACGTGGAAAGTAGAGTATGATTTGGATGGTGAATAGAAAAGAAGTATGTGTACGTGGATACAGATGAGAACGAAGAGCAAAAAAGTAAAGGTATTGTGTATACGTACTATGCAATAGCTTCAGCATGATTGATCTGAGCATCCGGTGCCGTCGTCATGATGACTTTATGATCCTTGCGCGTGCAGATAATTCGAAGTAAATCCCGTCAACAATTCCTTATTTCTTTAGATAAAGAGGAAGATACAGTGTAGTCAAGCAAAATACGCGCGAGGTGTACAACTTAAAAGAAAGCTCTCATGTATGAGAAGGACAGAACGATGAAGGCGGGGTATACAATAAAGTTGGACGAAGAAAAGAAACGAGAGAAAGCTTGTTGCAAAAGAAACAGTAAATATAGTTGTGTTTTCTGCCTCTCAAGAAGTTTGCTTTTATAGGGTAGTAGGCCTGAAACGAAGGACAGGCTATACAGTGCTGGAGAAAATTATCTAGAAAGATTGAGTAAGGGAGGGAGAGGTTCGTTTGTCGATATGTATTCCAATTTTGCTTGGGGCTAATTGTCAACCGCTTATGTAATATCGCATATTGACGAACAAGTCGGCTCTGCTGATTGGATCATGCATCAACATTGATATCGTGAATTACAGCATATTACTGTAAGTATTTTTGCCTGCGCCGACCTTGAGATGGATATTTGCAGAAGATGATGGCCTGTTATTACAAAGCTCTATTCATTGCACATCTCATTTCACCACTGAGACCTAAATACCACCCCCAATCAAAATATCTTCTTTCCAGTCCAACTTTCCAACGCCCCATGGTATCCATATACATATACATATAGCCTAATCCATCCTTATGTCCATCCAATCCGTCCATTTAATCATTCCTCGTCACTACTATCCATAATAAAACCCGCCCGGACTCTCGGTCTCCTAGGGTGCGCGACCGGCACGATATTCTCCTCATCCTCTTCATCATTTATATCCATGCCACCTTTCGCGCTTTTTGTCTTTGCAACTAGTGGCTCATCATCATCTTCATCGTCACTCACAAACTTTCTTCTCTTAGGTTGTGATGATCGATGCGGACTCGACATCGGAGTGTCTGTAGCTTCGGCCTCCTCTTCCGACTCCGCTGCTCCATTCATATTCATATTCTCATCACTCTCCAAGTCAATCGTGCTACTACCTCTCTTCTTCCTCGCTGGCTGGTCATCTTCCTCATCACTATCCAAATCAATCGCACTACTATCCCTCTTATTCCTCGCTTTCTGCCCATCACTTCCCACCCTCTTCTTCCCATTCTCCTTCTGTGCACCCACATGCAACAACGCCTTGATAATCGCCGCTTTATTCGCATTCCTCAGTCTCTCCTCCGCCTCAAAGAAGGCCCTATCTGCCTCCTCATCATCCTCATCACTATCCACCACATACTTCTCACTTTTAATCTTCTCATTCTTCTCCAATTCCATCAGTCTCCTAGCCTCTGCTCTAGCAGCCAATACTTCATCCGACGGGGCTTCCTCATCCTCACTCCCAGATTTCCTTCTCCTCCTCCTACTCTTCTTCAACGCTTTCAACGCGTCCGATTTCTTCATTGCCGTAGGCCCACCCGGCTCAAAGAGAAGTTCCTCTTCAGAATCATCATCTATGCCATTATCTGATTCGTCATCAAAGACAGCACGTTTTCTGCCCAGACCGGCAGATACTCGTCTGATGTGATCAGCTGCTTCTTTCCCATCGTCAAAGGTAGGTGGACTAAATTCGAATTTCTTGATCAAGTCCAGTGCTTCTAAGATCTGATCTGCAGATTTGGAGGATGGAACAATCCAGGGGCTTTCGGGATCATCAGCTGCTCCATGGGTTGTGAGACCAACAAGCTTCATGAGTAAACGAAGATGACCATTCTTAAACATCGCAGTTTTGCGTGCGTCGTTGTCAGGCCTGACAGCTATATGGAGTTAGTACGGTCATGTTTGTAGCGAGTAAGATACGTACGAATTGTTGGAGCTTTTGGTGGCTCGACTGCAGGAGCGGGCGTCCCCTCGCTCTCAACTGCGGGATCTCTCTCCACGGATTGTATAGCAACATTAGCCACCTCCCAACCTCGCCTCTCACTTTCGGCTGACGATAGCTGTGATTTAACCCACTCAATATGATCACCCTCATTCTTATCAAG
The DNA here is from genome assembly GCA_026770245.1 of Clarireedia aff. paspali H2. NCBI lineage: Eukaryota > Fungi > Ascomycota > Leotiomycetes > Helotiales > Rutstroemiaceae > Clarireedia > Clarireedia aff. paspali H2. The sequence continues at coordinate 28,115 of JAJCXA010000093.1, read as the reverse complement.
CAGGGCTCCCACTGCAACCCCAATCTGCTCCTCCCATTCCAACCCACCTTTAACTTCCAGTTCTGCCGCAGCTTTTGGCTTACTAGTAATCGTCTGTTTCTCGTAACCAAACTCCAAGAAATGTGCAATGGCATTTGTCTTTGAGAACAGCATCTCCACAATCAATTCCGGTCTTTCCTGAATTTTCCTGGTACACCTCTTCAACAACTGCTTAACCATCTCATCCCATTCCTTATACCCCGGCGCTTGTGGGTCCAGCCCCCCCGGACCCTTTATCATCTTGTAGAACAAGTGAATGATATCCACCCTAAATAACATCACACTCATATCCTGCTTGAAAGCCACACGATAGAAGAACCGATGAGCTCGCTTCAGTTGCTCAGGCTTCAGATCATGATAATACTTTGTAAAAGCAACAAAAGTATCAATACATCCCTGAGACAAGAATTTCGCTGCAAAACGTTTGAAGTCGAATTTCCGCTCCGTCGAGACTCGCTCAGCGCGGGCTTCGTCCTCCCCTTCAGATTCATCGACTATATTTTCATCATCGCCTTGATCTTCCCCCGCATCTTTCGCATCCTTCTTCTTCTTCCTTGCTCGTCTTCGCGAACGTACTTGCATATCCACGTTTTGTTTTGAGTATTGTTCTAGGATCCGCATATAATTGTGCGTCAGCTCCGTAACAGAATCCAGGTATCCGAATCCTTGATCTTTATACATTCGTGTAATCATGGCTACACGTTCGTGTGTCGTATCTTCGTAGAAAATACGAGCAAGAATGTTTTCAGCAATCTCCTGATCATCTTCGAGTGGTGAATCGGCCATCTCTTGGACTGTCAGAAGGATCTGAGTAAAACATTTCATAGCTGCGCTAAGATCGTACCATGATTTGCTCTCAAAAGCAGAATCCATAGCTCTGTTTAGCGTCACAAACATCTCTTGGTTTAGCACACTTGCCACAAGGGCAAAGCTGTCGACATCTTCCGGAGCCTCGGTTTTGGATGGCTTCTTGTTTTTCCTCCTTACTCGTTCTGCTTCGAGAAACCATGACACGAGGTAGAAGAATTGGCGTCGGTGATATTCAAGAACTCTTTCTGCTTCACGATCGATCGCCTTTCGAATGTGATTGAACAGTGGATTGAAACCAGAGTCTAAGAAGTCCTGAACAAATGCTCGGAGATGTTTTGTTGCTGAAACAGTAAGAGGGGTAGGATTATCGAAAGCCAATGGCCCACTCTCTCCTTTAAACGCCCTCCGAGGCGGCTTGAACTTCTTGGTACTATCCATCTTATCCAGTCCTCCTCTACTGTCCCTCAGTGCAGATTGACCAGAAATTGTGGTCATCTTTGCATCTTCCCGCTGCATCCAAGCCATGGTTCCAAATCGATTATGCCTAGTGGGAGCATTGGTCTGGTAGCTCCGTAACATTGCCTGTTCCTTCTTCCGCAACCTCACCAGCTCATCCATCTTGCTATTATCCATAGCCTTCTCGCTTAAAAAGAGCTTGTCAACATCGACACCTTTGATCAAATGAAACAGGACATCCATAACCACTACATCCTGCGTATTGAAATCCTCCCCCATCGTCGAGGACACCGTCAGCAAAAGATGAAAAATATCCTGGTAGTCAAACGCATCAATCGTGGCCGATCTCGAAATCTCCGCTTCATCCCCCTCATACTGTACATTCGGTGGCGGAGCAATCATAGCGATATTCCTCAAAAAATAAAGCACCAACTTAATAATACCCTCATCTCTCGCACTCCTATCCCCCATGTCTTCCGCCATCGCAGGTAATGCACATCTCACCACCGTATGTAAAATCCTCGCTCCATCAAACCCCAGAATCGCCCTTTTGTAGCCCACCTGAGCGCCCTCAAGATACGGAATATGACGATGATGATTAACCGTCATTTCCTTATTCCTATCCAGCGGCCAGGTCAGCGGAACCAAAAGCTCCAAACAGGCCAGTGCGATTTTCGCCTTGACTCGGTCCTCGGTTGCATTTTCGGGCCATGCTGCGAGGATTTGGAGAAGATCCCCTCCGACTAGATTCGAGTCTGCGAGACAGCGTGCGACGTCTAGACGATTGGCTTTTTCGTCGTAGAGCTTGAGCCATTTTTTTAGGTCACGCAAGCAGGCTAGTGCGTCGTCTCCGAGCACGTATCGACCTTCTTCGTCGGCACCGCTTCCTCCAAGCTATCCCCGTGCGTGTCAGTATTATTCCAGTCCTGCAAGCGATCGCGGGATGTAGTTATGAGCACAAAAACTATACTTACAGCAGTGACAAGACTATTCACATAAGCCCTCACTTGCGGATCCACCACATCTTGTTTTCCGCCCTCGAATTCCATAATGCGTGGTCGAAATTGGCGTCGTTGTCGTCGTCAATTACCATATCATTGTAATTCGTTGATGGAGAAACCTCTTTACACGCTCCTACCAGATTTCGCGTCGTAGACACGCGTACCCTTGTCAAAGGGTATTTGCGGTACAGCGGCCGGCACATGTGATGAGCCGAGGGACGGCATATTCTTTAGTTCTAGCGAAATCCTGGGGAAGATGCAATGACCATCATCATAATATCATAAGTAGCTGGAGAACTTCTGTTTATTCTCTTGTTACTAGGGATTGTCAATCACGATGATTACACCAATTGTGAGAAGAAGCCTCTTGCAAAGCACTAGACATGCTAGAACATTCAGTTCAAGTCCAGTGCTTGCATCGCAAGAAGTGAAGAAGCTGGGTGTTATTGGAGCGGGACAGATGGTAGGTTGACCTGCGATATTCCATACGAAGCGGTTTAAGATATTAATTGAGCGTAGGGTTTGGGCATAGCTTTAGTGGCAGCGCAAAAAGCAGGTGTGCCGGTGACACTCGTCGATACAAGCCAAGCATCTCTGGATAAAGGTCTCGCGTTCGCAGGTATGTACCCCTCCTCCGCTCTTCCATTCCCCTCCTCAAACAGCACACTTTACTAATTCCTGCATCTACATCTAGAAAAACTCCTTGCCAAAGACGTAAGCAAACAACGTATAACCCAAGAGCAATCCGACTCTGCCCGCGCCCTACTCCACCCCACCACCAAAATGGAGGACCTCTCCAACGCAGACTTCGTAATCGAAGCAGTCCCAGAAATCCCCTCCTTAAAATTCTCCATCTTCAAATCCCTCGCACAAATCTGTCCTCCACACGCCATCCTCGCCACCAACACCTCCTCCATATCCATAACCCGCATCGCAGCCTCCACCACCGACGACCCCACCAACACCAGCGCATCTTCACGCGTAATCTCCACACACTTCATGAACCCTGTGCCCATCCAAAAAGGCGTCGAGATAATCACCGGCCTGCAAACCTCATCTTCTACTCTCGAAACCGCCATTGCGTTTGTTCAACGCATGGGCAAGATCCCTTCGACGTCAGCGGATTCGCCGGGCTTTTTGGCAAACCGTATACTGATGCCTTATATCAACGAGGCGATTATATGTCTGGAAACGGGCGTCGGTAGTCGTGATGATATCGATGCGATTATGAAGAATGGGACGAATGTACCGATGGGTCCGTTGCAGCTGGCCGATTTCATTGGCATTGATACCTGTTTAGCGATCATGAAGGTGCTGTATGAGGAGACGGGGGATAGCAAGTATAGGCCGAGTGTGCTGTTGAAGAAGATGGTGGATGCGGGGTGGTTGGGAAAGAAGAGCGGGAAAGGGTCAGTTCCTTGTCCCCCGTCCTTGTGGTATTGAGTAGTAATGCTAACAGATGTGCTAGATTCTATGATTATTAAACAAAAGGAGCATGCTTCTCTGAAGCAGTATGAAAACGTTTTCTTAGATCTGCAGTCAGGTAGAGAACCTCAGCGGAAACCCAATAGACAAAACAAAAGTAGCATACTCCTTACTTGTGCTCACAGTAGCTACAATCACATCTAGTCTCACAAAATCAAAGATCAAAAAAGTATTCCACAGACCGATCACATTATTGTCTTAATATCTACAAGTAATTCCTTTTCCCCTCTGTATCTATCCAGTCCCAGCCAATCCTCCCTCATACTGGCGAACCCCCCTTCCTCAAGCCGAAACCCAACCTCGAATACCTTCCTTCCCACTTTTCTTTTTTTTTCCCCCATCACAAAAAAAAAAAAAAATCAAGCCCGCTCAAATCGGTAACAGCAGTTCACAAAGACACAAAATCAAAATACACACAATCGCTCAAACCTAACCCCTTAGCTCGAAAAGATGAACTAGAAGCAGCAAGAAAAACAACGAAACCGAATCAAATCAAATCAATCACACGAAACGAAGTATAAAACAGAAGCGTCCCTCCGAAGCAAGAAAGCAAATGAAGAAGAAAAGGCGAGAGAACAGAACACAAAATTATACACAGTAGGAAGTCCACAAAAAGGGCGACTTCCTACAACGAATTCCTCTTTCAAAGAAAGATTCAAGTAAAAGGAATAAGTGCGAAGAGAAAAAAAGAATATACCATAGAATGGAATAGATAGAAAGATCCCCAATCCCGAGTTAAAAGCCTAGCTAAACCCCTTATCCGGAAGGAAGAGAGAAACTGAAAAGAAAGAAAAAATTCCGGATGATAGCCTCGAGAGGAGGGAAAAAATACAAGAGAATAGAAGGTGTATTGGTGATGCTCAATACCAGCGGAAGGATTTTTTTTTTTAATGGTGGTATCTTGGGCAAGATGCGTAGTTGGAGGATCGAAGGTGAGGGAAGGGAATGAAGGTGCCATGTGTATGGCTTATGCCCGGTCTTGCGGTGGTTGCAGGTATGAGGGTTCTGGGCTGATGGGTGTATTCGAACGTATGAGGGACATAAACGCTAAAGGGACGAGAAGAGGATAGAAGAGTAGGAGGCCCGTGTGTGGATCGAGGTGATGGGAGCGAGAAGAGGTGAATGGACCTTTGGTAGAGTGACGAAAAATGCATATGATGATCTCGTGTGGAATAAAAAGAGTTCTACGCTCTTTTAAAATGCACGCGATAAACGCGAACCAAAACTTTTGGTGTTTCCGAACCGGCAAAATCGTTTATGAAGATGGCATGTGAGGCGGTCCATAAGAACCAGGCATGGTAAAGCTCCTTTTCCGTTTGTGGTGGATGTCGAATTCCGAAGCAGGCCGAAGATGGAATGTCGCATCGCTGTTATTACGTTGCGATTGGTGACTGTGGTTACCATTCTCCAAGCTGTTTTGGTTCTGCGCACTGAAGTCCCGCTCGCCTTGAGTTATGCGTCCGCCACTGACGCTTGAGTTGTATGCATTGGTGAAGTCCTGGGGAGGGGCCATTGGCGCGCTTAATTGAGGGTGATTGGCTTCGACTGGGGTCCTGGGCAAGGAAAAGTCCATAGGTGCCGTTAAGGGTGCGCTTGGGAAGCCTGCAGAGTATGCAGATGCAAACGTGCTGGCTCGACTTGTTGGAGGATGTCCGTGCGAAGGACTGTGCTGTGAAAGCGTGCGGTATTGTGTTCGGAGATCAAGACCTGGGGTGAAAGCAGCCGAAGAAGCAGCTCGTATGCGAGACATAGCTGATGGGGAGGATTGTGAGTGTGAAGGATGCGTTGATGAATAATTCATATGAGGTGATTGGTGCATGCTTGAATCTGTTCTGGGTTAGGTTGTGATTTTCCTTTTAACAAGAAATCAGGAGGGCACTGTACTTACTAGGGTAGGAATTTGTATCAAAATGCTGCGCATTGACCGAGTTGTTTGAGATCTGCTCAGGCTGGTACATGGATTGTTGTCGCCCAGTAGACTGAGGACTTGGTTGCCCTGTCTGATAATGCGCGTAATCTAATGTTTCACCCTTCCAAGACATGCTTGATCTTAATGGTGATTGAAGCGATTCCGATCTAGATCTTGACATGGCCTCGCGAAGTTGCAATGGCTGTAAAGATCGGCCGCCATGGTGGCGCGGCTGCGCAACATTTGAGAAACCTGCTTGTCGATCGAAAGGATTCGAACTTCGGGGGCCAGAGCTCATTGGGCTGGACAAGTGACTTTGGAAATATCGGTCAGATGAATTCATGGATACCGGTGATAGAACGTCCGGTGTTCCCATAGAATTTCCTGGTGTAAATCCAACATGGCCAAACGCTGGGCTCAGGCCCGTTGGTGACATATGTTCGTCGTGTTCGTTTCTGCGCATGGTGTCTACCATCAAAGGTCGTATCATATGATCTGCATAATTCGGTACGAAATCAACGGGCGATTGCATTGGGGTACCGATGCCGTGGACTGCACCATAAGGCGAGTGTAAAGCCTGAACATTGTCGAAATCGTCTGGCACGGCTCTCATCTTCATCATTCGTTCTCGGTCGTCCGCTGTTAATCTCTTTATCTTCGCGCGTCTATTCTCGTTAACTCTTTTCTGACAACAAATGACTAGTAATTACTTACCTGTTCTGGAACCAGACCTGGACTTGTCTAGGGCTCAGGCCAGGAATTTCCCTAGATAGACGTTCCCGGTGGGCAGCATCAGGATGGGCTTGCTTCGCGAACTCGCTCATCAAGAATCGCGTTTGCTGATGCGTAAGACTAGGGTCCCATTAGTTCTATATTGCAGGCTGAGACATGATCGAGGGAACTTACCGAAATCTCTTCATCTTCCTTCGTTCAGCCCGTCGTTCGGCAGCTGTTTGAGGAGTTCCGGACGCGCCATCTTCGGCATCAAGCATTTCATCGTCGTCTTCATCGTCATCATCTTCTTCTTTGGGGTCGAGAAGAGCATCCCCCTCTTCACTCACTAACCCTCCTTGTTGTACCGGCGTGCTAGAGGCAGATGATAATGGGTTCGAGACAATCGAACCGAGAGAAAGAGCTGTCGACTCAGTAGACACCAGCGATTCGTCAAGGATCGCGTTCGATGCTGGTTGACCACAATCTCCTGGCGCGGAGTCGGGACGTTCTACAACTGGAGTTGCCTCTGTTTCCTGTCTAATTGGACCAAGGGTATGTCTATGTTCTAAAGGCGGCCTAGAGCTAGGTTGCTGATGACTTTGATGCTGGTTCTCGTTGCTTGCCAAGGTGGAACTTGTTGAGTGCTCATAGTTCTGGTGGAGTAGGCTATTCTCCCCGGAGACTTGGTATGTAGAGTACTGTTCTCGCCAGTCCGGCTGTGGTGGCAGAGCTTCAAAGTTCGACATGCGTGGAGAAGCGGCGTTCTGGTAGAGGGACCCGAGCTTGCTGGAAGACCAAGTATTCCGTCCTGTATCGCATTGCCGTGTAACGAGCATTGAGAGAGTGTTAACTTCTGACCGTTAGAGAGGTCTAATGAAGGTCCTTTTTAGTCCTCCGAAGATGCTCGGTTCGAGAAGGGTGCTGTATTTTGTTTTGAATAGAATTGTGGTGATAAGAGCCGTGGAATGAACGAGTGTAAGGGCTGCTGTGTACAATAGCTGATCACTGACCAGAGAACATAAGGCCTATCGAAGGCAAATGCTTGTGGAATTGAATCCGGTAATCAAATTGAATCCGGCTTGATGATGTCGAAGTTACAAAGCTCTTTCCTGAAGCTCTTGATCGATAGAGAAGATAGAGAAATTTATCCGGAAGGTTTGCTTGAGATCTGCTAAATAAGGTTGATTGAATTCTGCTCCACAGTCTCGGGGATGTAAATGAAGGGTTTTGTATGCCAGGACAAGTCGCAAAACGCGTATACCTTCCAGAAGATTTTGATATAGCTTGGGAAGTTGTTAATCAATAACTTTCTCTTGGAAAAAAGATGAAGCGACCTGGTTCAAGGGTGACTTGGGTCTTGGTGAATGGATGTGGCGAGTGTCCTGCGTCAACCAAATGTAGGATAAATTGCTTCTTGTTTTAATGACGTGCTGGGTCCGTCTTTAAGGAATAACGGGAGTTGAAGTTGAAGGGGGGTCGTTGTCTTGCTTTCCACGTTCGATCAACAAGCGTCGGGTGATAGAGACAAGATTGATGGCCTTTGATATAATTCCCTGATTATGATCACCACAACAAGGACACTGGACCCGAGAAGCGCCCTGTCACCCCTGTTTCTCTCGACTTACAGGACAGCCCTTGGCGTTGCAGCAGAGTGCCGCTGAAGTAAATTGTACCGATGATAAAGTCTAACTAGCATACACGCGGAGCGGAGTAGTGTCAAATATCCACCCAGATTCGATACAGGGCTTGCACGGTTGCGTCTAGGATATTTGCTTGGGAAAGGTCGGACGTGGGATGAGACTTGGGAGAGTACAGTAGCACAACCAAAGTGGATGAAAAAAAGGTAGTTGGGGAAGTCTTTAATGCACGAGGACATTCATAGTCAGCCACAGGCAGACAAAAATGACAGCAAGAAGATTGAGCCGGCTCAATGCAAAAGCTCTGTCGAAAAGCCCCTTGTGGCTCTAGAGACGATTGGCAAATGGGGATGGAGCTATAGCAACATGCTGGAGAGCACTCTATCGAGAACTGTGCAGGACGTTGGATAAGATGAATTGAAGGTGCGACCTGGATTGTAGGGATCTGATGCCGGCGCAATCATCCGATTCTCAGATGAAGCATCCGAATGGACCAACAGGAAAAGGTTAAAAGTCCAGCAGGGCTCCGCAGAAAAGTGAGTTGTATCGATCTGAGCTAAGCCTGATGGAGGAGAGCTTGAGAGAACAGCGGATATGACAGGGGACTAGCGGAGAGATCGAGGCTGGGCCTCTTGAACGAGGATCACTGGTTCTCATTGCATGATTCTGCGGATCAACACACAAACCGTTGTCACTAATAAAATTCCACCCAATGGAGGCGAGGACAGACATGGGGGCCCCAGACTGTTATTTTCAAGCAGTCATTAAACAACGTGACGACCCTGCCGCGCGCAGATTGAGGAACAGGCGTAAAAAGCCTAAGTGCCCATTTGAGCAGTTTTTCCGTAGTCCGTACGATTGAAGTGAAAAGGTGATTGACAAACTACTCACTGATGCACAGCAGGGAAGGGAGAAATGGCTTTGCAAGGAAAACCCGTGTCTTCCAATCGAGGCGAAGTAAAGCTAAGTGTAAGGTGTTGGGGAAGGCCTGACGAAGGACTCAAGCTACTGTAGTGTTGTGTAACTACATAGTAATCCTACGGAAGAATAATGCATTTCATAATCCGTCGAACCCAGGCGAACCTAGCTCCTACAGTAGGTACCGTATTTCGTACCGTTGATGATGGGGGTGGGTGGGAGGAGTGTGAATGGGGGCTAGGAGGTTAGTCGTATGTTGACAGGCTAAGAAGCGCTAATTAGCTGCTAAGGATGTTCGAAATCTAAATGATAGAAGCCTAGAAGCTCCAAAGGCCTTCGATGAAATTTCGAAAATTAGCGGAATTGCGGGTAAGGTTTCGAGGTATTTGATGGTTTTGGACCGTTTGGGTGATTTGGTCAGCGTGGTTTCAAATCTTGCTAGGATTAGATCACAGCCGTCATCCACCTAATTCTCAAGACCCGAAGCGACTACCAGTAAAGGAAATACCCACCTCCTGGCTAGCAGGCTAGGTGCGGCACCGCAATGCCCAAAATCCACTGGGAGCCTGCAGTGCACACCAGACTAGGGTTCATCTAGCTCCATACTTTCTCGACAATCTCTAGTATAAACAAGGTTATCTTTTTGACATATCCTCAAAATAACCCAAAGAAGCGATTCTCCCCGTGCTGGTTAGAGAGACGGAAGAAAGTCGAAGTGGAGTGGAGTGTCCAGGTTAAAGCCGCCCAACTTATCCGGTAGCTAAAGGTTAGATTTCGGATGTCTCAGGAACGGCGAGAAACTTTGGGACGCCGAGGTTGTCATCAGATTAGATCTCTGCCATTCGGGAAGCGTGTTGGATGGTAAGAAGGGGGTGCACATCATACTCGTACTACCTGGAAAAGAGAATACGTCGGATGTTGTCCCCCAAAAGCAAAGAGAGAATAAGACAAGGTTTGTTTTGGAAAGTCTGTGCTTACTGCACATCCCGCCATCCCATTCATTTCGCCACGAGTTCCGAGGAGAACTGGAATATGCGATATGCGATCGCTAGCTATGAATGCGATGTGCAAAAAATGTGCATCTTTCTTGTAATTCCCGCTATCGAGGCTTTCGCGAAATAGGCGTCCAAGCGATTTCCTTTATTCCAACATCCAATACAGGTTTGTACAGGTTTGTACGGTGCTGGATGTGCTTCTACTGTGTTACGGGTACCGTCCCTACGGACCGACCATGATTTGCTACGGTGCTTTTCAGCAAGCATCCGTCAGGTGCTACATCGGGTAGGTGCCAGAATATTTTCAGACGGTGTCATGAAGAACACTGCAGATGTGTTGTCCACTGTCTGGTGAAGAGAGGACTAGTGGATCTCCATCGATGAGACTCAAAACGAACATGGATAGTATTTCGTATGCAGCTATTTACCTCGTCTTCGCCTGCCTGCTTTTATTTGGACGCTCTTCAGGTCCAAAGCGTCCGATGCGACCGTATAGCGCGTTTTTTCCCCATTGTGATGATGCTGTGGGAAAGAATCCTTGAGAGGTGATAGCTTGTACCCTACACTTCATGATCTGACGCAAGGATATTTTTGTCACAAAGCCGTCATTGGAAGATATTCAATTCTAGGTGTGATGGATAGAAAGAAGCTTTAATATTCATTTCTTCAGTGGTGTTTTGAGATGTTGATGGTATTTCTGCTTTTAGGAATACCCCGCAGGCTATACCAAGCGTGGAACTGCCAACCACGTCGGTCATGGAAGGCATGAATTGAACTCATAAGGCTGACGCGAGTTATCAAACAATGGCTGTCGGAGAGATTGGAATGAGCGCGCTCAGGTAACTTCGTAGATCGACGAACACCGACGAACGCCCATATAGCAAGAACACCAATATGTCGCAATTCCGCAGGCTGATCAAGCTCAGATATGATACCGAGGACTCGAGAAAGAGTTTTCTCGTGTTGGCCAGAAATAGAAATCGGTTAGCTTTTCAATGCCACGAGTAAACTTTCGTACTTCGAATGTGACGGAAAACATATGGGTGACGTCTGTTCGGGATTCCTTACCTGGAATTCTTGCTAGATCTACTTTGTGCATCTCAAAAGCATGCTGTGACTTTTTGTGGCCAGGCTGATGATGTACGAGGATGTACAGTACCTTCACTGGTGTACTCAGGCAGCCTTTCCTTATAGTTGCAGTACACATTCCCGTGTATTTGGAGCCGGGGTTGCACTCGGGGCCCAAATTGGAACTCGAAGGCACGAAAAGCTATGGCCATATATGTATGTGGACTCCCAAGTGCAAATATGCAAACGTCTTGCAGGCGCGGGCGCGGTGAAGAAGGAAAAGGGAGATAAGTCCGTTGGGTCCGCTTGCCCACTGCCCACTGCCCACTGCCCACTGCCCACTGCGATGGACATTGGTTGCACCTTGCACCTTGCACCTTGCACCTTGCACCTTACACCTTGCACCTCGCACTCTCGCACTCTCGCACTCGCTCTCGCGCATTGCACAAATTTGTTACCAGTCGGTGAGGGGGAGGGGGAAAGCTGTTGCGGAGTGCAATCGTACCTCGTTCCCCTCAGTTGGCACACCCACTCTCCCTATACACACACTACCGCGCAGAGTGTGGACAGATGGGTCCATGAAATTGCCTGATGCTTGGGGGTAGATGCAGTAAGTGATCCATTGTAATCATGATAAAGTGCGGTAAACGAAAAGCGGTAACGACAACGAAATTGAAATTGGAGGCTCTTGTCATGAACCAGGGGAGATACAGGAAAAAGGATTTGGAAAGTGTGAAAGTTTGGACCGGGAGCCAGATAGACCGGGTCACGGTGGGATGAGATGGGGGGCAGGATGGGACAGGATGGGACAGGATGGATGGAAGTCTTGGAAGCTGTGGATATTCACAAGCAAGCGTTCCAAAGTCCAAGATAGGAACCGACCGAGGATGACCGATGAGCGCGCAATCGTACGAAGTATAGACAGCCACAAAACAATTGGTGGAGTAAATGCAGGTACGACGAGACAAGGAAGAAGGAAGGAAGATGCGAAGTCGAGTGAGAAAAAAAGGTATGAAACAAAACATGGAATAACATGATCCACTCTCGGCCACTCACGGTTTCTCATTTTCCCTTTCCTTTCTTTTCTTTTCTTTCCTTTCCTTTTCTTTTCTTTCTCTTCTTCTTTTTCTTTTTGCTCTTTCAAAGCAAAGGATTATATGAGGTTGGATCGGTTACAGCACAACATTGCGCACCCATCTTCCGAGCTATCCACACACGCTACAGTAATGTGAATGCCTTGTTCTTGAGGCAATCAGGGGGAGATAGGACTGTTTCGACAAGATCTCTCATCACGGGTTACGGGTTAGAGGTCAGAGAGAGAGCTTAACAATCCAACCCGCCAACCCGCTCACTCACCCACCACCCACCTATCATCTATACTAGATCTAAAACTCGAATGACTTCATTATGTGCGAGTACGGGTTTGCTCGATGCTTTCTTTTTCCTTCTCTTGCAGCGTCTCGACTCGATTGACACAGCAGAGCAAGTTCGTAGAACTACATGAAAGCACTACGCGGGATAGACAGCCAGCTCGTGCAGTAGCCGGAAAGTATAGACATATAAAACTGGGTACCTGGTATTCTACTGCTCATTGTAACACGGCCTTTCCGGAAAGCCCTTAGCTACTTCTGCCATATCATGTTGTACCCACGCACCAATGTACGAGTAACCTCTACGGCCGTACTGCGCGTGTACCGTAGTCTGAACCTACTTCGGGTATACACAATCGCACTTCAGCTGAACGCTTTCTTCCCTTTTCCCTGGTGCTAGCTATCTGATTTCGTTGCCAAGAAAGATCCAATGTTGCAACCTCCATGCCATGCGATGACGTCCGGCTCATGATTTGGAACATTAGCAATGTTCGATGTCGAAGCCGCCCCCGAGGAAATCTCAAACCCGTACCTTATACCCTTCATCACCGATGAGCGCTGAACACTGAACGCTGAGCGCTGAACACCTCGCTTCCTCCTTGGGTACTCAGCAAACTGCTACGAGTCAGCTTGAGCGTATCCACAACGTCTCTTAGGCTTCTCATTACTCGTTTCCCAATCAGGATCTCGGCTTCGATTCCGAATTCTATCTCGGCCCCCAAGTAAAGTAAGTGCCTATCAGCAGACGGCTTATTATGGGGCATCCCATGGGTGAGTAAGCTACCAGAGTTGCCCGGCTACGTAATTTCTATGGGCGAGAAAGCTACAACCACGTCGCTTCGAGTCACCATTCCTCTGCAATGTCGCTCTCGCCCTCGCTTTTGGCTCTAGCTCTACGAAGTAGCTCTAGCTCTAGCTCTAGCTCTCGCTCTAGCACAGCAAACGGTGAGATTCGGTCTCCGGTTCACACCAGTTCATACCGTAGCAGCCACTGGTGTCCCCCATCAGGTCTCAAACCTCTCATACGAGTATGCTCCAACAGACAGCGCTTATGATTCAGATTGAAATCTCTCCGAGCACAATACCCACTCTACAGACCTTTTGGGAGCTCGGCTCCAACGACTTATCAGTAGAAATGGTACATTCCGTACAGTATCAGACCTGGGAAGTTTTCATCATCCCCCGATTCTACCAAACACATGACAAGTCACTGGCACCACTTTCGCCATCCTCAAACAATGCCCAGAAATAAATACCAGCGAGGGGATGCTCCCAGCCAACCATGATTCCTTTGTGCTTTATCTCCCATCAATTTTGCTCCGGAGTTGTGGGACGAAAGGCTGCTGGGCTGGTTGCTTGGTGTGGTCGTCATTAACCCAGGAATACAGTCTTTGTCCTCTTCCACACACGTACATTTCAGGCTGCTGACGAGCTTTCCCTCATTATCCGCCAGATTATCCGCGAGATTGAGGGGTGCAGAGACCCCACTACATCCATGCCCTTGCATGTGCTCATCTTAAGGTGATGGGGGTTCTTAATAGAAAATCCTTGTTCACGTAGCCTTAGCCTTGTCTTTGTCGATCAGCACGGGCGCCACAGGAAAAGTAGCTTACGCTGCATTCCCATGGATTCCTCAGAAAATGACTTGAGGCGTGAAAGTTGGAATCTCCTTAGTGGACGGGTTTTCCCTTGTCCCGGGTCTCCTGCTAGCTACCACAATTCATGCGGTGTTCTCCCGTAGGAAACCCGCATTTCCAGAGAACGGCGACCATTCACATCATTTTCTTCAACACCCATCCACATGCAGCTCTCCACGAGAATCACCACGAAAAATTTCCCGTGGTTCCTCATCCATAACATAAGAGCAATGCTAAAGTCCTTGGGAAGATGGCACCGATATCCAGGTTGGGCCATTGCGAGTTGACGCAAGGTGGCTGTGTATCCCCAGATTTCCAAAGGCTCAAACTCGACCTTGTGGTGGCGGGTAAGCAGTTTCCGGTAGTATCTGCCTTTCTCTGCATCCGATTCTGAATGCCTAGACACCAGTTGTCCATATACTTTGGTCGGCACTTGTCGGCGATTAATATATTTTATAGTGTCTTCAGTTCATGCATGATAAGGTTAAGTATACTGCAATTTATCTCCAACTTTTCGAGATCTTATGTACCTGGTTATAGCTCCTCTAGGCTCTGGGTATTAGTAGAACGTCTTGTCAGAAAAATTATCGTGGAACCTGTCCATAATGGTTTTAGAAGTTCAAAGGTACCCGTGGGCTTGGCCAGCCGTCCTGCTCCCCAATACGTACCGTGCCGTGGGCTAATTGCGGAATTGGGGAGAAGGTATCGCTATTTCTGCAAAGTATGCGTCGGGATCGCGCTTTTGCGCATCACGCAGACAGGGTTTCCGGGTATATTCATCGTATGGACCGAAAATGGACCAAGGGAATTCAGAATGTCCTTTTCCAGACCGGCTGTTATTCAGCCAAAATCCATTTCAAGAATCAGCATCAATTGTTCAGTGAACATACTACTAAATTGAGACTAAGAGCCTCATCATTACGCTCTCTGCATGCTGCATTAGCAAATGATCCTGAGTTGATCTTCAGCAGTCGACCATCTATGCTTTAACATTCTCGCATATGCTTTGATGACCGGCTGCAAGCACGGCATATCCTTGGAGACGGGAGAGTTTCAGTCTCGCCTCGACGAGGACCCCAATTACTGTGTGCTCCTATGGTACAAATTTTGTATCAACCACAGTAACGAATCACTCAGGCTGGACAGTGGGCCGACCGAACCAGCTCCTTGTGCAAGACACGCTGGAGCCAACCCGACCTTTGCGCGACGGCTGAGCTGGCTCAGCGGCTGTACGTCGTCCCGGTGCCACAAAAACTTCCTGACATCAGCAGCAAATCCTCTCTCCTCTTCTTCTCGATTGGCTATCACTTTAATAATGTCATCGTTCTATACACTGCATGGCCGCTAACACCAATTTCTGAGCTCCTTCATGCTCGTCCCTCATTTACTTCCAGAGTTTCCTTCTGGCCGGATGCCACATCGTGCCAACCAAAACGCTCACTCGTGGCTCCAAAGTTTGTGATATCTTCTCCCTCCGCCTTTCATATCAATATGTCATGCATACCCTGACACAAAATCTGTCGTGCAATGATCTGCACTAACCTTCTCGTCTGTTCTCGCTACCCCAGGTCCAAGCATGCTAGTACAGGATTGCATATCATACATATATAGCCTCCACTATTGACAAACTCACAAACCAGGCGGCCAGGTAATCACGACAATCATGAGATTTCCCACTCATCCACTCAGCAACCTACCAAAATACAACGTGGTAGAAGGTGATAGAGGGCAACATACATGCATTCACACATGCGCACGCACGCATTACCTGTGCAGCAGTATGATACCCATACATGCTACTTACCATACATGCTACTTACCAGACATACCTATCCGCGCCGAACAAGCGAAGAAAAAAATACGAATCCAAAGGAAAAATCAACCGTAGCACGCGACCTAGATAGATCAGACGAATTTAAAGAATAGCAGATGAAGAATCCAACTAATGGTACGAAATGCACATCCCTTTCCAGCCTGGCTACCACATCACATCACGTCACATAGCATCACTAGGGAACTCAATAACCGATCTCTGCGGAACGTGGAGACCGTTGATCCGAACGGCAATGAGATAGAATATGAAGGTAATGTCTTAAAGTAGATATCTTATTATACCATACCATTCTACCCAGCCCATATCATACCAGACCAATCTCACAAACCACATCAACAAATCCCACCTATTCATCCACCCATTACCCTTCACTTAGCAATACCCATAACCCATAAATCCATAGATCCCCCCACCATCCCATGCAATCCCAAGACCAAAAACAGCCATACGAGAAGGAATAGGTATAGCTCCTTTTTCATATCGGTAAACGGCGAAGTCGCAACCCAGCCCAAATAACGAAGTCGTGTTGTAGGATTTGGCGCAGAAAAGCTGACTGGGCTTACTGCGGGTGTTCGGCTGTATGGCATGGAGGCTATAGTTGATTCTTTGGGGGATTCTTAAGATGGGCGGGGTCCCTGTGATTTTCACCCATAGGTTTGGTTGGATTGATGAGCGAGAGGAAGATGAAGGATAGCAAGAGAACCATGGATTTGAGGGGGAATAGATCATCAAGCAGGCGTTTGTGATGGTAGCTGTATTCGTAGCTTGAACGATGAGACCGAGTACGTAGTAAATAGAGAGAGACACGCAAGTTCCCAATCCATGTATTCTCGAAACGTCGCATGCGAGTATACCATCATTTCCTGCTTCCCGGAAGAGATAAACGCATCATCAGGACCAGATTCTACCAGCCTGGATTCTTCAAACCAGGTTTGTTCAAAGAATGGTAGGGAAAGACGAGGCGGACGGATGTAAATCTCATTTCCCAGCGATTTCATGTAAATGGTAGGAGAACTGAGTCTTACAGAGGTCTTGAATCTAGTTGTATGCCATGTCTATCTGCCGAAGGACCTCCTAAGTTAAGGGGATGTTCAATGTCAGGAGTACCTTTCCTTCACATTGCCTCATTGTTTCGTTTTCACTTCTCTTCAGCAGCTGCTTCTGGCTCACTCGGAACTGATCTTTCTGTCTGCACATCTACTTGTATTCCAAATGAAAAGACTGGCACGAAGAACCTTCTTTCACCCTCCTCCTCCTCCTCCTCCTCCTCCTCCCCTCCTACACAGACAGCCGTAGTTAGCTCTCCTACCTGCCTACCTGCCTACCTGCCTACCTGCCTACCTGCCTACCTGCCTGCCTGTCTGCCTACTTGCCTGCCTGCCTACCTACTACTACAGCTGCCGCCCAGGAATAGCCCTATCGGTTCAGTGTATTCACTGAGCTACGGGAGAGATACTACAGGTGTCGGGATGCATGGACTACAGGAGGACTTAATCAATGTGGCTACGGGAGATAGTACAGGAGGTCATACGGGAGTCATATCAACTCACTGAACAATGAAGCTATTCACGTAGTTAGTACAAGAGAGGAGGTCTATATAGTAACGCCCCGAGTCCATAGTACAATGAGAATCAAGCATCACCAAGAACCCAAAGCATTGAACCACCTTTTGAGTGATTCTGATGCCCAGGGTTTTGGTGAGCCAACCACAACAGGACATTGGATACACGCTGTAGTATAGTAGTTAGTATAGGAGAGAGGGTCTATATAGTCCAGCTCTTCCTCCCACCTAGTTTAGAGAATTCAACCCGATTCAACTGCACTGCTTGGTCCCCATTGTGACTGAGTATGGTGCTACGAATCGGTCCCAACTACAGCTGTACTAAGCCAACCGACAAGCCCCAAGCCTACCCAGTAGTTCACAAGCTACTTGAATTTACTCACCTCTATCACTCAAGTGCAGAGTGCCCAATACACTATCCTGCACTTATACAATCGCCCTTTGAAGCCCCCCTCCTCCCCTCCTCCAACTATACCCGGCCAGCAAGTCTAGAGACGTATATCCCAGTATCCATCTATACGCACAAAGCCTAACCATCTCTTTGTTGTACTCACTACAAGACACAGTATCTCACTCCGTACTTCCACCACTGCTATCTCTCAGGTTCCTTCCGAACACAAAGCAGCTTTGCAGTATGTCACAATTTCACGCCGCTGCCAAGTGGTGATCTTGATGTAATTAACCAACTGCACTGTACAACGCTCACACTCGCACTCATTCAGACGCCTTCCCATCCCCTAACAAATTTGCATCATACTTCCCAAACTTCTTTTACACTCTACTCACCTACCCATCCATCCTTTCCAGCACTCCTTCATCTTCTTATTCTCTGCTTGTGGCCCTGTGGGTTGACTTCTTAACCGTAGCACCAAGAATCACTCAAAGATGGTGATTCTGTGCTTGGTCCAGGTAAGTCTGATTCTTCTTAAACTATGTATGGGCTTTGAGCAAGACTAAATAGGCCTGCTACATAAAGCTAGCTAAATCTCTGAATGGTCTCATTTTGGTCCAACGGCCATATTATTTATGGTCCTGTGCCGTATGATTGAATAACTTCTGTAGTCTCTTACGTAGTTGATTGAATCTCATCCCAACACTGCTATCTCCCTATCGAGAAAAGATAGGGTAGCACATAGGAACATGGAATAGTTATACAAACAATGAAAAGCCGTAGCTAATGCATAACATATAGAACTAAACATGTATCATTCGTTTATTCTTTTTCCTTTCCTCGACTATGCTTGACCGCTACGCGCCAAGCTGCTCTATTCCATTCCATTCCGGCATTATTTGATTCCATGCTATTGCTACATCCAACCAGATTGATCAAAACAATACAGACAGCGGATATCGTGAAAACCATCTCCCATCTTATTTCATCCCAATTTACCCCTCTTCCTTATTTCATTCATGCTTTTCACACCCCTTCACTCAACATCCACATCCACGTCAACATCCTCATCATCCTGCACCACCTCCTCCGCCTCAAACTCCTCACCCACGAACCCCCCATCCCTCTCCTCATCATCCACATCCCCTACAACCCCCTCCTCCTTCACCACCTCTAGCTCCACCCCTTCAGCCAACCCTCTCTCCCTCCTAACCATCTCCACCTTCGCCTTCGTCATCTCAAAAACATACTGTCCTAAATGTTCCACCCCGACCATCTCCGTCTCTCCTTCTACATTAGAACCTTCCCCTTCCTCCTCACTCACCTTCCTCTCCTGGCAAGGCCACAACTCCCCTGTAACCAACATCAACTTATCCGGTCTCTTTAATAATATATCGAACGCTTGTCTCAACTCAAAACATGATTCGAAGACTTCTCTGCGGCCGAGAATATACAGACCGAGTCTTGCGCGGGAGAGAGCGACTGTGAGACGACGGATATCACGGAGGTAGCCGACGCGGGTGGTGCGGGTTAGGGAAAGGATTACATCTGGATATTTGTTAATTATATTATTGTGAAAGGGAAGGGTAGATATGTAAAACATACAATCATTCTGTTCACCCTGATATTTATCCACCGTAGTAACAATCTTCGGCAATCCAAAAATCGGATTCTTAGCACATCGATGCGCCAAAACATCTCTAATTAAGGCACGCTGACCGGCATAAGTCGTCAGAATGCTAATCTTACTAGCTGGATAGCCGAGTAATCGCATATATTGATAGATAGCAACAGCGTATTCGGCCTCTCCCAAATTTTGTATGAAGTGAGGAGTAGGTTCTGATTCGCCTTTGCCCTTGTAGTCTGGAACTTGGATAAATTGGTAATCGTATTTGAAACCGGCGTTAGCGGTGAGATACTCAGGGGCGGTGGTGACGATGGGGAGGTTTGAGAGATTATCGTAACGCCAGGAGTAGAGGGCTGCGATAGAAGGACGGGCACGGCCCTGCTGGTCGAGGTTGATAGTCGGAACGCCGAGACGGACGAGTCGGGAGAAGAGAGACTGTTCAAGGTTGGCATAGTGTCGGAATGCAAGGTTTTGAATTACGGGGGAGTTTTGAAAGTGATCACCACAAAGGACGACACGTTGTAAAGGTGTACCGCCATTCTTCGGGTTTTGTAATGCCATGGGGATAAAGTTTTCTATTTCGGTGATTTGAGCAGCTTCTTCCATGACTACATTGTCATAGTGGAAGCCGAGTGAAGAGATTTCGCGCCTTCTCATGGCGGCGTGTGTAGAAGTCATTGCGATGATACGTGCTTCGTTAGTGAGCAAATAATTGGCCTTGTCCCGATCACGTCTCAGGATCTCAAATGGCCGGACATCTTCCAGCTCAGTGAAAATCTTGACAATATGATGATAACATCCATTAGCGATATCAATAACGGCGTCTTTGTCGGCACCAGGAGGGAAAAGTGGCTGGGGAGCATTTGAGAAGTAATAGTGGAAGGGAAAGGCTGAGACAATGTCTTCTGCCGTTAAATCAGGAGACTTCAGAACTTCTTGGAATCTTGCCCAAGCTGGCACGACATAGACAGAGTTGAAGTATCCAGCAGTTTCAGCGGAGCTCCCGTGGGCGCCAGGGGCACCGAAATTGGCAGCAAGTCGATCGACTTCCCTAAGGTAACCATCTCGGTTCTCCAAGAAAGATTCGACACGCCCATGTTTACTGAAGTTTGACTCGGTGTCTAACTCCTCCTCGCCATGACCCAACCGTAGAAGATGTCTCTCATCAATGTCCAAAGCGACGATCTTCTGGAAAAGTTGGTTTAACGCTTGATTGCTATGTGCAATGAGAAGAGTTCGTTGATTAGGAAAGTTATGATACAGGTTGTTGATGATTTGGGTCGCGACATCGGTCTTTCCCGTTCCAGGAGGACCAACGATAACAGTTAGACCAGGCTGTGTGCCAGAGATAATTGCCTCAACTTGAGCAGGCGTAAATCGGACCTGATTCAACCTAGGAGCATCCATGGGGTATGGCCCTGTACTGGGAGGCTTATAAGAAGAGACTTGGACAATTTGAGGTTCCTGTTGGATTGTAGGCTCAGCATCCCTTCTCCTTTTCTTTGTGGGTCTCGCGGATGTCTCAACAGCTTTTGGTACAGTTTGTAAAACATATGGCGGTCCGAAGCTACCGGCGACATCGTCACTGGGCTCGATAGTTCTGCCAGGTAAGCTTTCGACGAGATGTTGCCAATCGAGAAATGTATCTCTGTAATCGACCTTTTTGAGTTGATTCGACAGGTGCGTGTAAGTGGCTCCGGCAGGATCACCATAGCCAAGAAAGACCTCATGAAGCCAAGAAGCCAGGGGAACATCCGATAATGTTAAGCTTCGAATAGACTCCAAGATTGGCTTGAAGTTGTTCTCCCGTCCTCTTCGACGCATGACTACGTTCATGGTTTCGTAGATGTCTGGTTTACCCCTATCGACACGCTCTTTGTCTTCTTTATACATAGCAGCATCAAGTTTTATTTGAAGCCGTCGCGATCCAGCGCGAACGTTGCCATTGATCTGGCCGTTGTAGTTCATCAATGAGCGCCCTCGATCATCCAGCACTTGCATAACTTCAGCTGCCCGGAGATGTCTCAATCCGATCTTTTGTGCATCAGAAGGAGCTGCGCCTCCGTTGGCTATCATTTCCGAATCGTCTGGTGCTTTCACTGCGAGTAGAAAGACTACGTCCTCTGGCCTCAGTGTATCCCATTCCCGACGAACGTGTTCATTCATACGGCTGACATCAATAGTAATCTCAGCTCGAACAACTGCTGGTTTGTCGTCACCGACAAGAGGGGGGACTACTTCTAAAATGCTTTGCAATTGTCAGTACTAGTGGCAACATGATCTAGGAGCACTTACGAAGGCTTTTTTGTAGGTAAAGCCATCTTAGAGAAACCTTCAAAGGTAGTCTGACCTGTTCGGCCAGCGACTGGTCGAAGTCGCTTGATAGCATCCTCAACGTCCCTTCTGATTTCGTAAAATGACTCACATCGATGGAGGATGAACGAGCGCCACAAGAAATCACCGACCGTAAGGTACTGTAGGTTAAGCTTAGGAATCGCCAAAGGCCGAGAGCCATCATAATTGTCGTTCCTCAAAAGAGTCCGTTCGAAGAGGGTGTTCTCCGTGGGGAGAATGCTTAGATCACGTGCAGTCTCCTGGAATGTTTTGCGCTTTTCGTGCGTGGAAAGCAAGACCTCAGTGAGGAATTGGCGGTCAGCAACAACCTTTGCGGACGGCGGGAAAGATGTACGAAGACTAAGTAGCTCACAGAGCTCACTAAGCTCAGCATCTGTGAGAGATTGTAAGTGACCTTCGAGTTCCGTCCGCTTGTCGATGGAGGCATAATTGGACAGAGCCAAGATGGTAAGTTTGTCTTTAAAATGCTTCAATGCAGTTCTTTGTAATGTCGCTAAGGTTGCGCAATGTCGATCATATGCTTCTGTACGGCTATGCTGAATGCCTGTGTGGTCATCTATAGCAAAGTATGTATAATGCTTGAGCAAAGCATATAGATCCCGTAGAAGTCCATTCTCCTCATCGTTGAATGCTGGAGATAACCTGATAGCTGGAAGCGTATGTAGATCCTGTAGGAGGGTATTTACATATCTTCTTGTTGGTAGCTGACTCTGAAGATCTGATAAGAATTCAATAAATCTTTCGCAATATTGGACATTCTCTGGACCACATGTCAGTATATAGAAGAATCCTGTGCTTTGCTTGTACATACCAGCTTTGACTTTTTCGGCATAAAGTTGATTAAAGAAATCCACAACAAGAGTAAATAACCATGAGCGCTCGAATCTAAGTCGAGCTTTTGTGGGCTCATCAGCAGCGTCATAACGTTTCGCAGCAGCTCTCCAAGCCTTCTTCAGCTGTACTGTATGATCAAGTATCTTGTCCCGTTTCTTTTCGCTGGAGAGGTTGTGCCATATCGAAATTGATACCAAAGGAGCACATTCCTTCCTTACCATGCCGCTATCCAAAGATTGAAAGGAACCGATTACAAATGATAACAGGTGTGTTCGAATCGTCGCAGAAAGTGTAATGTCCAAAGTCATGGATAAAATTCGTCGAAACAGGGTGGAGAAGTCGGCTGTATTGTCCGCAAATATGTCTATGACCATCAGCTGGAGTTCTTGAAATGTGATCGATCCTACTCACCCCATGTTGGCAGATGTTCCCGAGTCTTAACATTCGTAATCAGAACTATAAGTAGTATGTGGAAGTTCGAAGCATCTTCGGAGTAGCCAGGCCAAAGGTAGCTATTGAATATCAGCCTCGGACCTCGCATTGATTGGAAGCGACACAACATACTTCTCAAGGACGTGCAAATTCTCCAATTCAAGAAGAGACCTAAATGGGAAACCTTCTTGCTCTAAAACATCCCAAATTTCCGTTTTCAAAACATCCTGCTTGACCTTGACTTTGGCGGCTTTTTTCGAAGGCTTCAACCAATGCTTCGCGGCCAATTGCGCAAAAGAGCTTTCGTTCTTCACTTCATCCGCCGCAACAACCCCCATAACTTCTTCCTTAATATTCGCCTGGCCTCTGCCTTTCGTCCTCGGAGCCATGGTTGCCTTTTCACTGTTGACTGGCAGTTCACACTGCGCGCGTCTTGTCGCGTTTGAGTCCTGTAGCCATCCAAATATTTTTGTGAAGTAATTTGTCACGTGATGCGGCCATTGACCGTGTCAAATCGAGTTCAACGGCGCGATAACTCAGTTCTGGCTTCGAAGCAAGCTCTCCACAGAATACTTTCACGCGACGATTGATCGACCACCAACAATCGCCGACTATAGATCCTCCCTGCGCCAATACAAATAGTCTCATAGAGACGTTTTATCGTAATATGGCTGTCAGTATGGAGGGTCATGGCGTACCGGCGGTGGATTCAACTGCGCAATTATTGTTGGAGATGTTAAGACAGGCTGAATTGGCGAAGCAAACGAGCACTGTAGAGCCGCCATTGAGCAAGAACGATCTCGGAGATTTGTGGGCACAATTCGACT
The DNA here is from genome assembly GCA_026770245.1 of Clarireedia aff. paspali H2. Lineage (NCBI taxonomy): Eukaryota > Fungi > Ascomycota > Leotiomycetes > Helotiales > Rutstroemiaceae > Clarireedia > Clarireedia aff. paspali H2. The sequence goes on along the minus strand of JAJCXA010000093.1, from coordinate 4,215 downwards.
CGATATTCAGCGATGCGACGACCTTAGAGACGAAGAAGCGCGGCCAGTATGCCATCATCGAAACAGCTGCTCGAGATACCTTCAACGACTTACTGGTAAGCCTTCTACCAGTTCGAGCGCTAAACACAATCTGACGACCCATAGGCCTCCACTTCTATCGAAACCCCTGCGTTTGTTAAACTATGGAACCTTCTCGATATCATCTCTATTCTATCTGACGACGAGCAATGCGAACCCGCACTGCTGTTCTGGCTGGTCGAGGAATTACTGGATAGCCAAACGATCGCTGGATGTCGCAAGATATTTGATTACCTCGAGTCACGACGTGAGAAGATAACGGCGAAGCACTTTGCGCAAAAAAATTTGGTAATTCTACGGAGCTGCAATGAACTCCTGCGACGGCTGTCTAGGGCCGAAGACACGGCTTTCTGTGGTCGCGTATTTATTTTCATGTTCCAAAGCTTTCCCCTCGGCGACAAGAGTTCTGTCAATCTTCGCGGCGAGTATCATGTCGAAAATGTGACCTCTTTCGATGCCCTGCCGCCTAACGTGGGCGACCCAGAGAGTATGGATGTGGACTCGGTGAGCAGTTCGAATGCGACACCTGCTAACGGTCGATTGAGTACGCCAAAGCCATCAGACGACGGATCTTCGGTCAAGGGTACGGCATCGTCGAAGCGTGAACCACCAATGAAGCCTGATGAGTTATACCCTATATTTTGGTCACTACAACAGAGCTTTAGTCAGCCGAAGAAGCTCTTTGATGGGACACATTTTGCAGAGTTCAAAAAGGGACTCGGAGCTACAATGGTCATGTTCAGATCTGTTCAGCATGAGAACTCCGGACGACCAGCAGTGAAGTCCGTAGATGACACCAAGAAGGGAACGAAGAGAAAGCGTGGGCAAGGCGACGATGATTTGGCTAATTCTTTTAATCCAAAGTATCTTACAAGTCGAGACTTGTTCGAGTTGGAGGTAGGTCTACGTCGCCCCGCTACAAGGAATTGTCCTACTAATTGGCGCACAGATTAGTGACCTGTCATTTCGAAGGCATATCTTGGTTCAAATTTTGATCATTATGGATTTCCTTCTTTCACTTAGTACTAAAGCCAAAGAGAAACTTGCAAAAGCCTTGCCGGATAATCCAAACAAGTCAGTCATGTATGCAGACCAGACGCTCAGCGAGGAAGATGTAAGTTGCGCCATGACAGCCGTGCCTTACCCTCAGTGACTAGCCTAATGAAATACAGACGAAATGGGCGCTGGATATGAAGAAGTCGATTGCAGATTACTTGAAACAAGGTTCAGATGGTGCTTTCTTCTACCGGATGATCGAAACCGTTCTATCTAGAGACAAGAACTGGGTCCGGTGGAAGATTGAGAATTGTCCTTCCATAGGCAGACCAAGTGTATCACCTGATGACTTTGTCGCCGCCAAAGCTTCGGCTCGCAAAGTGACGATGAACAAAAGATTACGACCGAATCCGCTAGGGTCTCTGGATCTCAAGTTCCTCGCTGAGAATGATGTTCAGGCTGGCCTTGAAAGGCTAAAGAAGCCGGAGCGCTACCATGTGCCCCCAGTAAAGAGTTTCAAAAGCAAGATTGAACTCGATGATATGGACATTGAGATGGCTCGAGACGAAGAATCGAAGAATGCAGCTATCGAGGCCAAGGCAAGCAAGTGTTGGAGAGCATTGCGTATTGCCAGCGCCACGAAACTCGTTGCCTTCGACAAAATCGAGCGCTCGGACACTATTGACGAGATCTTTAAAGACGACATCAAGCCAGAGGAGGCAGTTACAGCGGCAGATGAGGATTTGGATGGCGAAGAGCCTACCTTTCCGGACGACCGTCGGCCGATTGTCATTACTGGGCCGAGCGGTGTAGGCAAAGGCTCATTAATAAAGAAGCTCATAGAAAAACATAAGAAAGTCTTCAGTGCAAAAATTACGCATACTACTCGGCCACGGAAAGATGGCGAACTGAATGGACAAGAATATTTTTTTGTGGGCAAAGATGAGTACAACAACATGCGAGATGAAGGCGACTTTCTCGAGTATGGTCATTTCAACGGGCATGATTATGGCACTAGCAGGAAGTCAGTGGAAGGGATAATAGCACAGGATAAGATACCTGTCATGGAGATGGACGCAAACGTAAGTTTGAAATTTAGTCTAGATTGAAACATACATTGACGCTTCGTTCTAGGGTATACAACAGCTCAAAGATAAAGGTTTTGCATCACGCTTCATTCGGCTCAATCCTCCACATATCTCAGACTTGCAAATGCGTCTAGAAAGTCGGGGGACTGATACTGGCGACGAGATACAAGCCAAAATGGAAGCTGCCAAAACGGACCTTGACAGTGAACCGGTGAAAGGATTTTATGACAAGGTCTTTATTAATGATGATCTTGAAGCAACTTATGAGAGCCTGGAGAGATATATTTTCAGCAAGGAGGGAGAGGAAAGTCGAAGTAATGAGGAGCAGCCAGCACAGACAGATGTTGAAATGGGTCAGGGAGGAACAGGAGATGAACCGCAGCAGACGGAGGAATCTACACAAGCGGCAAAAACTACCGTCTCGATAACGGAAAGTTGATAGACAAGAGCTTAGCAAGGGATGGCATTAAATTTCTTGGTCTTCAAGCAGCACTTATCACCACATCGTCGTATCTATCCCAAGCGATTGTGGGGATTGTAATATACGTCTCAAGCCAAAGTGGCATTTCAGCTTAATACATTGATCTTATGATCGGTCATATCGACAGCACAGATAACTAGATGATGCATAGGCACACTACTATTACATTACAGCTTGCAGGCATAGATAGTAACACGAGTCCATAATCAGAAAACGGCATTACATAAACCAGGAGCGGACCCAAGAGAACCCCCTCCTGAACTGATGTGGTTGATATGGACTGAAATGTACTCAGCAATTCATAGTTATATTTTTGCTATCAGATTCACATGTCAGGTCTTCGATTTCAAGAATAAAATCATAAATAAAAGTGAAAACGATAGCTACAAAAACCCTCCATTGTTGAAACAATCTGACCTTGGCTTCATGCTTATACCTCGTGGCCAACGATAGTATGATTCAATGAAACATATCTATCCTTCATGCTGGACCAGTTTTGCCTGCCTCGAGCAATAATTTAACTGTGCTTTTCGTGTTCAGTCTGGTAAATATGTTTCCCCTGTTCCGTCTGGTAAATATGTTTCCCCTGTTCCATCTGGTAGCTATCGATAACGCTGTATCCCCCTCTACATTCTTCCAGTTAGGATCAGCGCCTTTTTCAAGCAGCAACTTGACTACAGCTTCGTTCCCCCATCTAACTGCCCATATTAATTCTGTATTCTTAGCATTATCGCTCCAGTTAGGGTCAGACTCAGCGCCCTTTTCAAGCAGCAACTTGGCCGTAGCTTCGTGTCCCCATATAGCTGCCAATATCAATGCTGTACTCCCACCATCACCCCCCAAGTTGGGATCAGCGCCTCTTTCAAGTAGCAACTTCACCACAGCTTCTTTCCCACATCTAGCTGCATTCATCAATGCTGTATCCCCCTCTACATTCTTCCAGTGAGGATCAACACCCTTTTCAAGCAGCAACTTGACTACATCTTCGTTCCCCTTTGAAGCTGCTAATATCAATGATGTATCCCCCTCTACATTCTTCCAGTTAGGATCAGCGCCTTTTTCAAGCAGCAACTTAACTACTACCTCGTGCCCGATTGCAGAGGCCCATGACAGCGGTGTTTGAACATAATTATCCTTCGAGTCAACATCGACTTTGCCTGTCTCAAGTAATAGCTTAACTACTTCCTCGCTCCCGTTTTCAGAGGCCCATGACAGCGGTGTTCGACCCCCACTATCCTTCAAGTCAACATCGACTTTGCTTGTCTCAAGCAATAGCTTAACTACTCCCTCGCGCCCATTTATAGAGGCCCATAACAGTGGTGTTCGACCCTCATTATCCTTCGAGTCAACATCGACATTGCCTGTCTCAAGCAATAGCTTAACTACTCCCTCACGCCCGTTTGCAGAGGCCCATGACAGCGGTGTTCGACCCTCATTATCCTTCGAGTCAACATCGACTTTGCCTGTCTCAAGCAATAGCTTAACTACTCCCTCACACCCGTTTGCAGAGGCCCATAACAGCGGTGTTCGACCCCCACTATCCTTCAAGTCAACATCGACTTTGCTTGTCTC
>JAJCXA010000092.1:0-144654 GCA_026770245.1 Clarireedia aff. paspali H2 | reverse complement strand
AGCAGATGCTGATAGACGGCCGCAGGCGGAGCTATCCTCAGCAGCAGATGCTGATAGACGGCCGCAGCCGGGGCTATCTAAGCAGATACTGATGGACGGCCGCAGCCGAAGCGATTTCGATTCGTAATAGATGTTGTACGATGGGAGATAGAGGGATGGAGGGATATTGGCAATAGAAAAGATTGTGCTCGTATAATCGTAATTATGTTACGAGATAGAGATGAATAATATATAGATAGCGATGGAAATGAAGGGATAGAGGGATAGAGGGATCTAGCGATAGATGATAGAAATGGAAATAGGGAGAAGTGGAAGATGGAATATAAAATAGTGATAGAAATAGCATTGGGGGTATATAAACTAAAGGTAAAAGAGATAGCGACGGAAATGCGCCTGTTTATCACTGGAACCGAAAAAAACAGGCGACTGGAGACTAGAACAATTGTGGTATAGCTCTATAAATATCAGGTGACTTGAACTTTTGCAATATCTTGGCAAGGAAGAAAAATTGATTTGAGTGGCCGAAACTATCAGTGCCCTGCTCGACTCTCGACCCAGCTTAGCTAGTTTAATAAGACACTTTACCTAAGTAAGTGTATACTTTACTTAAAGTGGTACTAGGTTTAAGTACTTGTAAGAGGTAAATTTCAACACTTTACTTTTTATAAAATAGTAAAATATAGTTATATATTAAATTAAACTTAGAAAGTAGATATATTATATAATATAAAGTTAAGAGACAAAATAACAAGTTCGCAACTAAGATATCTTAAGTCTTCTAAGACAATTAGATTAGTAAATAATAGTTCTTAATATCTAAACTCGATTTGAACAATCAGAAATTCTCTATCTAGATGTCACTGAAACAACCAAACATGTAATTTTTCAATATTCAAACCTCACTTAAACGTTCAAAGATGTCACTTCTCAATATCCAAACTTCACTAAAAAATCAGACGTTCGAATTGGTTAGAAGCTAGTATAGCTATTAATGCAAGTGCCGCAGTCGCGGTTAGCTAAGCATCATATTTTTTTTAAACTAATCGCTGTTGTCAGTTGCCTCAGGGTATACTAGAGCACGGATTATCGACTCTAGCTCAACCTTGCATAGCACGCTCGCATCTCCTTTTTGCTTAGCCGGCTTCGTAGCGGTGGCCCAGACTCTCAAGATCAAGTCGCGATCCGTTGCACTAAAGGTTTGGCGCTCAAGAAAGCCCTCAATGGTCTCGACAACAAGATTTGAAAGACTTGAATTGCCGTCTGACGATTTTTGGGGTTGAACAGGTCCATCTGCTGTCACAAAGGCATACCGAACGTCCATTGCACCGTCCCCTTGGCCGCCCTTGTGGTCATCTCCGAGAAGTACCATTGTCCACTCACCCGGTTCAATCTTCGCACAATGCTTCCACCAACCTCCGTTGCTACTCAAGCTCCAATTGTCGCGCGGCGTGTTATAAAAGTACTCGCACATAGGATAGATCTGGGCAGAATTCTCGGTGCCGTCTAGAGCACTAGGCATAGCGACTTGCTTTGCAAGATTTATGACCGGAGGATTTGTGAACTCTAAATCATGACTTGCCCTCTGGCATAGTAAAAAGCCTAAGTATTGAGTCAAGGCAGACATCAATAGAGGCGGTGCAAGGTTTACCTCTTCCAGTGGTATACATGTCCACCTATGTGCATTCTTCTCGTGTTTATCTTTCAAAACTGCCTCCATGTCGATCCTACCATCTTTGTCGCGGAATCTGGGTGGTTCGTAGGCGCAGCTCAAAATCAAGACTTGTCGAATGATGGGCTTCATATAGCCATACAGAGGTTTCTCTCCTGGAACCGGTTTTGCATATACATCATTGCCTTTTCCAGCAGAGAATGGTAATGCAAACTGTTCTGAGTCGAGAAGCTGAGTGGTTTTCCCTTGAAATAACTGAATCTTCTTGTCCAGTGGTATCTGTGGTGTGCCCAAAAGGCGTAGGGTTTTGAGACCTGGAAAAGTATTTAAAATTTCTTTGATAGCTTCCTCGGTCAGGTTCTGATTTCCAGATAGGTTCAGAATGACAAGTCCTTCAGGGTTAGCCGACCGCCCTTTAAGAATATCCATGATTTGAATGGGATTGAGATCAGAAAATGGACTGAGGTCGATAGAAGTATCATTCTTCAAAACAATACTGAGAAGACGTCGAGCAGATACAGACTGGGTGATGATAGTAGGATCATCATATGCCTTGGCCTTGACCTTTGGGAAAAAGTCCCCTAGGAGCGATGCACTTTCTAAAATTTCGGGAAGGTCCAATTCTGGACTCTCGAATGCTGCTTGAATCGTTTGGGCAAGTGTTGATGACCTCAGTGTTCCTCGTGTTGATGGTCCCAGCTGCAATTGGTCAGGAGTTAGTCCGAGTCCTTCGATGCTCAATTTTTCTAAATGTTTAGCTGCAATTCACCAAGCTTTGCATAATTTTTCATGGTATTTTCTAAACAGAAACTGCATTGACATACCGGCATCCAGATTCCTAACCTCATCCCACTGAGAATTGCCTTCGTCGTCGATAAACTCAACTATCCAATCGTCACTAGGCCACGCGCTATTCAAGGCTCGACCGTCGATCAGTGGCAAAGTCTTATAAGCTTCTCCCTTGTCGATTCCGTATGCTTCTAGATAAGTAGAAGCAGACAACGGTATCATTAATTCCACCTCGTTTTCTGACTCCATTCCATTGAAATCGACAAAACAATATCGTATTTTCTCAAGATCGGTGATGTCCAAAACGGTAATCCCGTTATTGTTATCACCACCGTCGTAACTTGTATTAAATCCAAGGACATGAGTCTCATAATGATAGGCATCATCCGGTCGGAGAGACGATCCAACAGTAAGACATGTGGTGATAAATGGAAATGGTGTAACATAATGGGGGGCGAAGCCAAATGCCCCATCTTGGGTCCAGTATTCCTCATCCAAATGTGTGGCCGATTCTAGTTCATGCTTGAGGGCCCATCTATTGGCAGGGCATTGGAAAATTTTCATGAGATTGAGACATGTTTTGATGGCTGAAAATCCGTAGAGCCATTCTGCGGAGTTGTCAGTAGAGGGTATTGGTTTCTTCGGTGCAAAACCTAGCGAATTCTGGAAAAGAAATTTACAAACAATCGTCCATTTGATCTAGCAAGTCTGGAGATTGTGCAACTCGCTGCTTCAAATTTTGGAACGATTATTCTTCAATGAAATATACGGTTACAGAGATAGTCATCTGCAGGTTCTTCTGCACTGCAGATGGGGCAAAGACGGATGAGCTTTGTAGGTAGAGAAGACCTACGATGGTGAACCGCTGCCAACCCGCGATATCGTGTTCCGATCTTGGCAATCACGAAGATTTGATGTCGCTGTCCCATGGTGAGACGCTGAGAAATTGACGAGTACTGGATTGGCTGGAAACGTAAAAGTTGAGTACAACTCAAAGTTGATCAGCTTCCTGAGTAATGAGGAAGGACTCGTAGGAAGTACAACAATGAGTAATAAGAAGATGGGTGACTAGACTGGGAGCTTGAGGTCGTGAAGTGAATTTATCTAAAGGATTGTTGCACGAAAGAGGGGTAGCTTCTTAATTAAATAAATTCGCGACATAGGCACGTAAATAGGCACCAACCAGGCAGTTGAAAAGATATGCCTAAGGCTGAATCAACTTTGTGTTGCTGCGTTCTGCATGTATATCAATCAGTATTTCCTTTTTCCGGCAAGAATTTGACATCACTTTGTTGAACTTCAGCTTCCCTTCCCCCCACCATATTCTTGAGAACTCCTTCAGCCAAGCCTCTTCCGGCGTCAAAGATAGTTTGGCAAACTCTGCTACATCCGCTGTGATAAGATTCAAAAGATTGAATGAGGAATGATTCATAAAAGTCTTGTTGCACTTGTGATAAAAGTATAATGAATCGTGGAGGGATTCTTGATTGCATGTGTCGAGGATATATATATACAATGCGAAGATGCATACACTTGGTGCTACTCTCACTGCTTTCAATCAGGCACCACTACACTAGTCATCGCCTTGAGGCGTTGTGATGCAGACCTTACGACAAGGCGGCCTTTGCAAAGGCTTCAAATTGATTCAGTTATACATGATAGGGAACCAAAAACCTACTATACCTGGACAGCATTATCGTCCAATATATCCAAATTAAACATTTGCCCTCTTCTTAATTCCCACTATGCATTCTAGCGGCTTTCGCAAAAATCCCTCCCTTGTTTCCAGCTTATCTTGGTACAGATCAAACTCATATCTCCTGAACGTCGTACTAACAATCAGAGCCAGTTCCATTTCCGCTACATTTCTTCCTACACAGCTTCTTGGTCCGTAGCTGAACGGAATGAAGCTGTTTTTTTGCCTCTCGGTTAGGTTGTTCCATCTATCCGGCACAAATTCATCAGCGTTGTCTCCCCAGATTTCCTTGGAGTGATGAATAGTGTATGCTGGTACAGATAGAACGGTATGTCCAGGGAAGAAATGTCCGCAAACTTCAGCTCCTCCAGGAGGAACAACACGAGGCAGCCCCAGAGATGAAGTGGAATGAATGCGAAGCGTCTCTTGAATAACATTATCCAAGTATTTCAAGTCTTTGACCATATTGAAGGTTGGGACATCGACACCGACAGGGATAGCATCGTCTAGTTCCTTCTGTAGTTTTTGAAGCACACCTGGTGTTTTGCAGATCCAATACAGAATAGCACAGGAAGTGTTAGACGTAGTATCAGAACCAGCGATGAGTTGGGTTAAAGCTTCAGCAGTGAGCTCCGCTCGGCCAAGCTTGGCACCCGATTCGTCTTTTCCCTCCATGAGACGAGCCAGAAGATCAACACGGTCCATATCTTGCTTACTTTCAAGACGTTGGCTAACTCGCGCAACAGCAATGCCAGCTAGGTTCTCCACGGCTGCGAGTCCTTGGCTGAAAAACGGATCGGGCAAGTATTTAGCATACGGTTTGAGTTGTGGAAGACAGCCAAGAGTACCAGAAACCTCACCACGACGGTTCAGAACTTCGACAGCCGGAGCGTATGTTATTGGGGCGTCCGGTGTCTTCCTAATTTCTGTTATATCTTTGCCCTTCTCTAACATACCAAAGGGAGCTCCAAATGCGAGATCACCAATAATGTCGAAAGCGAGATAGTTGAACCACTGTAAGTAATGTATTAATTAATACATAATAGAATTGAGTATTATTTGAAGTGGGAGATTCCACGTACGTGAAGGCAATCAATCTTTGCATACTGCCCGTGGGCGTTGTTAGACAATGTATCCCATTGTTTCACAAACAATTCCAAGTTACCATGCATGTACTGTTCGAACTGTCCGATGCTCTTTGCCGAGAATGTATGCGCAATCGTCTTTCGCTTCCTCGTGTGCTCAGCGCGATCTCGAGTGTTGAACAGACCTCTTTGGATTGAGACGAAAGCATCGTAATACTCGCTGTGAGAAAGGTTAGCCCCGCAAAAAGACTGTATTGAAGGAAAAACTCACGACTTCAAAAAGCCATTTCCATGGCCGTAGACGATTTGAATAGCAGCATCGTCTGCGATGCTGACATGATCCGGTTGTATACGAACGAGCTTCCCATACTTCTTATGCGCATCGTCTACACTCAGGTACCGCTTTCCCTGTCGAGCCTGGAGTAAGAGCCATAGTCGAGTAAACTTAGCCGCGATAGGTCCGGGAATATCTCTAAGGGCCGCGTTGGAGGTAAAGTATGGGACGACGAAGAAGAGGACAAGAGCGACAGGAATAGTATATGGCGTCACCAAAAAGTCGAGGATCGCCATTTTTACCCGTAGAATATAGACTAGAACTATTGTTTGCGGTTAAAAATGCGCGATGGCTTGCTGTATGCGAGGTGGTGCAGGGTTGAATAACGCTTTGAGCACAAATAACAATAAAAAACGGTTATTTTGAACAATTGCCAGAATAACTTCCGCTTTTGTACAAAACCTCGTCAACCAAAATTTTCATGATTGCAAGAGTGGGAAGAGCAGCGACATTGGGTTCAATTATACCTGAAGCTCCCCGAACTACTATATGCCGATACTGAGGCCGTTTGCCCGCACGTTCCACATACTGACAGCTTATTTCACGCTACCCGTCATCCCCACACTTTCCGCTCCGTAGGGTTCAAATCTGGGAGACCAATCATAAGAGGCGACATTATTATCATCACGGCGTTCTCTCGGAGTCTTCAACCTTTCTTACTTCATATGAGCGTCTGGACAGAGTTGGTGGCATTGCTCTCCAGGTACTCAACTGCCTTACCTTGAAGCCGACAAATATTTTATCCGCTTCGTGCATGAAGGTTGAAGGATGTCATGCTGTGCACACCATCTACGGATCGGATGGGTCGGAGAACCTTCCGTCGATTCTCCATTTACATAACTGCTTGCTGCAAAGTCATACATAATACGCTGGCTTCCGCAAGCAGCGGAATTCTACCGACGACGTATCAGCGTTATAGCTTTCCTCTCCTACCATCAACAGCCTTTCGAAGCTTGGCAATGACCTCTGAAGGATCATTGGCTCCAAACACAGCACTCCCGGCCACGATAACGTTTGCTCCAGCATCGGCAGCTTGATCAATTGTTCCAGGTCCCAAGCCGCCATCAACCTCAATATTGAGGTCGGGGTATCGCTTCCTCAATTCTGCAACCTTTGGCAATTCGGATGCCATAAACTTTTGTCCTCCGAATCCGGGGTGTACAGTCATAACTAGCACCATCTGGAATTGTCAATCACTCTCCCACCTTCTCCAGACCCGGGGCGCACTTACATCTGGTTTTTCCTTCTCGTCAGAGCTTTCGAGAATATCCCACAACACGTCGACCTTTGTATCCGGCTTGATCGCTATTCCAGCTAACATTCCACAGTCGTGTATGTATCGGATCAGCTCTTTGGGGCTCGTCTTCGATTCACTCGTAGCTTCCGGGCTTTCCGCTGCAGTGCTCGAGATGGCAGCTTCGTAGTGGAAGCAATATAAGTCACATCCCGCCTTCTGAAACTCCTTGACCCATTTTTTCGGCTGCGTACATTATTCCGTCAGTCTCTCACGTTGAGATTGGCAGCTCGTGGACCTCTATACCTCTGCAATCATCATATGGCAGTCAAATGTTCCCTTTCCGTGCTTCTTGCTTGGTCGGTCGACATGGCTTCTTATCTTTGTGACAACCGGAGCTCCGAACGTAATGTTTGGCACGAAATGGCCGTCCATGATATCAACCTAACAGCAAAGGCGTCGAATTAGCTTTTCCATCTCACGCGGCATTCCGGAGTTTACATACATGGAGCCAGTCCGCTCCATTTCCAATTGTGTCAGAACATTCTTTTCCGAGCTTTGCGAAATCTGCGGATAGAATGGACGGTGCTATAATCGCTGGAGGCGACATATTCAGAGGAATAATTGAAAGATACGCCGACTATTTAGGAAGAAATTATGAATTTAGAGTCTGACAGAAACACCGGAGTTTGTTTACTTTGCTTGAGCAATGACGCTGCCAGATTCTTGATTCTTGGTGGGGTGCGTGGGGTTAAGATTATTACAGCCTATAATTCGAGGCATAAATTCGAGGCATCTACTGCGAGAACAGATAACCCGGAGCTCAATCCTTTGTACGACTCTGCAAGAGCTTGGACCGAGCAAATGCGGGGAAGTCAAATCAAGCAATGTGTCTCACGATGCACTTTCGACGCCTTTACAATACCAGCCTGGCGATCTCATCCAATCAAGTGAGGAAACCTCCGCATCGTACCAAAGCTTGATTTCTATAGTCTTCTCTTTAGTCTTCTCTTTAGTCTTCTCTTTAGTCTTCTCTCTAGTCTTCTCTTTAGTCTTCTCTTTAGTCTTCTCTCTAGTCTTCTCTCTAGTCTTCTCTCTAGTATATATTCCTGTCTTCGTCCTGTCGTCTCGGGGAATACAGCAGCGTACAACGATCAATATATGACTACAAACTGTCGGGCTATTGCGACAAATGTCATGTATCTATCCATCCGCAAACCGTTTTGATTGATCAAGTGCTTCAAACCCCTCAACCTGCCAGGTCTCGTACGATGTGACGAGACTTTTGCTTCAAGCATAAATCGCACGATTTCTCTACCCTTATCTACTCGGCCTTGCAACTTTGGAGAATCATCTACTCTGTTGTTCTCCTTTCACTCAGTTTTTCATTTGTCCACACTGGTACGAAGTCTGCCCTGAAACCCCCCACCACGAGAAAGTATGATGGCCGCCGCCCCGTTGCTCATAGCCTATCGGACGCCAGTCGATGTAGCTATTCCCTACAGCCGCTATAGCTCACCTGCATTTCCCGCCTTCAGTCCGTATGAGTAAGTGCTCGCTCTCATATAATGCAGCTCAGTATAGAGGTTTCTATTTTAGCTCTATATCTCGCTCGTGCAATTTTGATGCCCATTGCGGCACGAGCGCTTGGAACATCTCACTCTTGTCCTCGTCGATCGCAGCATCACCAGAACCACTAACACTCACTACCCTGGCAGCTCCGACAATGAGCCTCTTCTACCCTCCCATCATCGATCAACTCTTTCCAACCATCCTTTCGCACCGCACACCTACTCCCAGCACATGTACGCCGCCCCTCAATTCTGCAATACTCGTCTGACCGACGACTCAATCATTCCTGCGATTGTCATCGATGTTATCCCCAAAGACGTAGAGCATCACGAAACCTCCGATGACGATAAGAATCATCATGGGCGACGACACAGCCTGTTACGACGAGTGATACACAAGGAGAAGAAAGATAAAGAGAAGAGTGTAGAACATGATGGTCCGAGAAGGATTACCAAGGTAGTTTATATGCCGAGAAGAGAGTATGCGCTCCCAGACTACTACATTCAGAAGATGTATAGAAAATATGTGCTAATCAACTCTCGCCGTTCAACAGCTATTACAAGTGGTTCGCCAGAGGTCAAGGAGGTGAATACATAGGCACGGAACCACACAAACGATGGACGGAAGAAGAGTTGGAAACAGCTTTTGGGAGGTACAGACCGCCCGTGAACAGGAGAACTGGAATTTTCTGGGGACGTGGTTGATTCATACATGGACAGATTGAATGTTTGGCTCAAAAAAAAACAACAAAAAAAAAAAAAAAAAAAAAAAAAAAAAGCTTGACACGCAAGTTGTGAGTTTTTTTAAGAACCTGGCTGAAATTGATATGAACGGAATTTCAAAATTACATATCTCTTTGATTTTTGGAGTTAATATACCCAAGAAATCGGAGGCTGGACCATGGAGCAACACTACCTTGTCATACCAATTCTATGCATAGTATTAAAAGCAGTTCACCTGTGAACTTGTCTCATTATTGTATGCAATGCTCCTAATAACCATCTCTTTCTTTCATCTCTCTTACTCCGCCGCAGGGAATAGTCTGATCTTGACCTCCGCAGGTGACATGGTCAACGAGACCTTTTTCTGTAACTTGGCGTGCATGTCTACTGCTTCGATCCTTTCGTATTTCTGCAAGAATCGAGCAATCACAAAACTGGCTTCATTAAGAGCGTATTGCTCTACTCCAAGTCAGCATCCACACACTTCCACCTGCAAAAGGAATAGCAGGGCGATGGGAAACGGAGAGAAAGGAAAGCTTCAACATACGACCAATACAGACTCTCGGCCCGCCACTGAATCCCATAAACTCCCAACCCAACTTCCTCCCCACCCACCGTTCCGGCTTCCACTCCTCCGCATCCTCACCCCAGATATCCTTACGTCTGTGCAGCATATACGTCGCGTAAGTAACCACTTCTCCTTTGCGTATTGCCACCGGACTTTTCCCGTCTGCACCCCCGCCTACGGGTAATATAGTGTCGCGGATCGCAGCACGACTATTAATAGGGACGATCGGGTAGAGCCGAATGGTCTCGTAGAGCAAGTACGTGAGCTCTTTGCATGCTTTCAAGCTAGTGAAAGTCATGGGTTCGGTGGGGGAAGTGGTCGTGCCAAAGTGTGACAAGATCACAGAGCGATATTGCGCGTAAATCTCCGGATGTCGAGAAAGTAAAGCAATGGACCAGGCGAGAAGGGCGGCGGTGGTATCACGTCCAGCGAGAAGAACGTGTAGCATCTGATCGCGAAGCTCAATGGGGTTTCGAGTCTCGCTCGTAAGTGCGTTGAGCAGAACGAATTTCTCTTTTCCTTGATCGTCGACTGGAGGTAAGAAGCGCTTGGAGTCGAGCGCGGATTGGACGAATCGTGAAGTAAAGTCTTTGCATGTTTGGCATGCATCGCGGAATTTCTTGGATCGTGCCAGCCACCAGATTTTGGAGAGACGGAGGCGCCAGATGATGTAATCTTGCGAATAAGTCATGGCTTCGACGAATTTCTCTTCTTCTTGGAGGTGCTTCTTGTTGCCAGAGTCTTCCGAGTGCAGAGCTGTGGTCTGACTGTTGACAGATTGACCGAAGAGGAACTCGGTGCTGACGTCCATTGTGAAGCGGAGCAGGAGCGGAAAGATATCTATCGTTTCAAAATTATTTTGAGGGAGAGCTCGATAGAGGATCTGGAGATGGCGTTCTGCGGCTTCGAGATCACTGACTTGGTCTCTAGAAAACTGTGGCTTCAACTGCTGTCTGTAATGCGCCCAGGCTTCTCCGTCGGCGGTGAAGATTCCATGACCAAGCAGGTCGAACATGTTCTTGCTCCTACTTTCTCCTAGTGAATAGTCGTTGAATCTCGTGGCGAGGATAGCTTGCAGGTTCTCTGGATCGAATGTAGCAACATGCGAATGAGAAATTAGGCCGTAGGATCTATAGGTCGTGCGACCAACTGCTCGATATTGTGCTGCAATGAGATCTTCGAGTAGATCGAAATCTGTATAATCTTGAGTATGTAGTCCAACATCTGAAGGCTCGAAGCCGTCGCTGAGCAGAGCAGATGTCAAATCAAAAGGAGACTTCCTTGAATAGCCAACAATAGCATGCAGAGCAGGGACACATCAGTAGACTTCTACCCATCGTGTCTATCGCCTGCGAAGATATCTTTCGAGTAGGTATCTACGTACCCTTTTTAGCCTTGAACAACAACGACATATATTTTTCAATACCGCCCGGTAACACGTTCTCTAAAATCTTCGGTTCTTCACATCCGTTCTTCTCACCCCACTTCCTCAAAGCCCTCCATCTCAATAGATTCGTCGCCCAAATATATGTAGTATATATAGCCAGGAAGATCAGGCCACCGTTCACATACGATACCGACATCTTTCGAGCCTTTCCGAACAAAATGCTATTTCCAAGTTCAGACAGTGCGAAATGGCTCACAAAAGAATAAAAATCACGAAACAGCAAACCAAGGTAAAAGCCAAGGCAGCCAGTCCATTTGCATGCGCAATCCTACCATCGCCCTTAAAAACTAGACGAATGCGGATGCGATATCATCGACACGCCCCGTCCCCGTATTTATGATTAAATTATGTATGGCTTAGTTCTATGCATTTCTGCGGCAGGGGGGCACGGGGGCTGACGACTCAATGACAAGCGAATGCGAAATGCGAAGCGAGAACAGCGGAGGCAGGGATACATTTGGGGCCTGTTCCGTGCATGAGCGTCTGGAACAGCCTCAATCCAATCGTAGGAAGGAACATATCGAGGTCCTGGGGAGCTTTTCCCGGTATCAAGGGGAGGCTCGAAAATTGTCATAGGATCAATGGAAGGTACATTCTCGAGTTGATTATGCTTTCGTCGGAGCAAAGCTTATACCGGGACTCATCCGCACTTCATGTCATATCTGGGGCACGCACAGAGATATCCATAGTAGTACTACTCGATCAGAAGGGGATCTGTAGATTTATCCGTAGCGAATCAGTCAATAGAGAATTGAAAGTAATAGTACTACAGATTATCCAGAGAGTACAGATTATCCGAGTATCCGGGTGGATTTCAGGGATTAGGCCCTACTTTTCTGGCCGACTTTGAGGATATAATATTGAAATAGGATGATAGGATCTATGGATTACTGTATATCTAGGAAACGGATCTGCAGTACGAGTTAGATTATAAATATCCATGGACTCGGATAATTTCTGCGCAGCCTAGTGATATCCCCTCGCTTCACCAACTAAAATAAGGGTCTAGGTAGATCGATTCATGAGTTGGTAGAGAGAGATAATTAAAATCAGCTAATTGCACTAAACCGCAATTCGATCTTACGGGTTTGAGACTCGAAATCACATGTCTGCGAAGCAACCTGCGGCCGTGCTAAGTTACCTGCGCCAACACAAAGGAAGGTATTCATCGGAGGCTGCATACGGTATCTTGGGAACACATTTGAAGAACAGGACTTAGTTGTGCGATCTGACGTTGCCTAGTAGCTAACGGTAAATAGTGTCGGTACTACTGCGGATTCCTGTCTAGATTTAAGTTACAGATCTCAGCAACAATGCAGACGAGAAGAAGGAAAGAATTAGAAATGAGTAGAAGATCGATGAGCATCGCTAAAGTTAATGACTCCCTTATAAAAATTCCAGACCGTCTACGGGCCATACTGCGAAGCAAGATTGACAGTAATCTATGGTGACATTAAGTCTAATTTTGTTTTGGGCCATCATTCGGGCAAGTCATTGGGTGGTACAAAGAGATCAGAGCGACCTAGAGGCTAATTTACCTAAATCATAGCCCTCACATGGAATGTAGTTGGTAGGGTGTCCCTTGCGTAGCCATGTCATACGCTGAACTGCACAAACTGAAGCGTTGCCTTCCATCAACAGGTATAATATTGAAGTCAAGGCAGTCGAAGATTGGCTACCCTGCTTTTGCAAACACGGACACCAATATGTACTGATGGTTTGGTTTCGATCCAGTGATGGTTACCGAGAAGACGACAAACGCAAATAGAAATCCCCATCACAATCATTAACTCAGCTCCAGTTGTTGTCTTCAGTCTTTCAAAACATATCGTAAAACACATATTAAAGGTGGAAGGTAGCGAAGAAAGCTGGCTCGAGATTGGTCTGCAGCTCTGTAAGCAAAAATTCCATGTATTGTTGAAGGCAGAAAGGCGATTAATTTGTTGACTTGAACAGCGCGTTGGTGTTAAGAGCAGGTTTGCATGATAAGACATCATGGGTGAAGAGTTCCCAATTTCGAAAGAGAAACAGGTAAAGAAAGAGACGTAGGCGATGGATATGAAATTGAAAAGCCGTGAACACAGGTTTATAAGTATGTTTGGAAGGCTATGCCTAAAGGTGATGGTTTTTGATGGTTGGAATCTGTATTGGAATTGTTAGCATACCATTTAAAGTTCTTCCTGCGCTACCCTACAACCAGCTGTTTACTTGCCATTGTCGGTTCTTTATTGCAGTGTCACAAAGATAGAACTGCCCCTAGAGTCAAGGATAATCCTTTCGCTGGGCTCTTATGAGGACTAAGAACAAGTGCGAACTGATAACGTACGGCAAGTCATCGTTTGAAGAACAAGTAAATGGGAGACGAGATAAAAAGTGATATCCAGAAGCATCCATAAGATGATGACAACTCAATCTCACAGCAGCCTACCAAGGCCAGATTCCTAGCACGGCAAATGTGGTTCGCCCGTTCGTGTAAGCCAAGGGGAACAGGAAGCAAGGGTGTTGTTACGAAAATGCGACAAAGTCTCTCAAAAGAGCACAATGCAGATATAAGATCAGCGTAGAGATATTGCGGCCGTTCGAGACCTGCACCAAGCTTTTCGTAAACAGTTAACAGTAGAGAAGTATTGTGGAGCCGAATCGTTTTAGGAAGGGTGCAGATTCCCAAAACGGCGTTAGACTGTGTATCCCATAATAAGCGAATGCGAAATGCATCTCGACGTGCAACAAAAACCATCCACGCACCAATGCCATTGCTACAAATTGTTGTACCCGCAATGTGATCATTACTAGCCCACAAAAGTAAATGGAGTATCCTACGTGATGAAAGAGGCGATGCTTGAACTAATCAGACTCGCTATTTGGCGAGTCAGGAAAGCCGTTGAACACCTCCTCGTCTGAGTCTTCCAATGAAACATGTTCGTCCTGAGAAGTATCCTGCGATGTCTCACCCTCTACGCTATTTCCCTCCTCCTCGTCTTCATCATCGTCTACGTCCTTGACCCCAAAGGCACCACTAATATCCCATCGATCTCCTTTCGCATTCCTGCTAACGTATTTGACGAACTTCAAGACACCGCTGTCTCGCAAGACAATGCTCATTTTGTTCCACGAAGCTGGCATTGTGAATAATACAGCATCATCTTCTGCATCTGCCGAGGACTTATAGATTGCTGCATCTTCATCGTCGTCATCATCGCCGGCCATATAGACCGTATGACCTCCAACGTCAGCTTCATCCTCCTCTTCCGGTTCTGATGTTGGTTCTGTCGCTTTCTCACGTTTTTGATCCTTCTTCTTCCCTTTAGCTTTGACCTCTCCTTCGCTCTTGGTTTCCTGTTCGCTTTCGTTATTGGAATTGTCATCATTATCATTATCTTCCTCATCATCATCGTTGCCATCATCACCCCATCCTGTTGTAGGTGTCAAGCCTAGATCTATTTCTAATCTGGGCTCTCCTTCATAACCAGTAGCAAGAGCATAATCAGAGCCCTTGCGGAACCTTCTCGCCAGGAGGTCGTAATCCTCGATTTGACATTGGGTAGCTATCTCTAACCATTTTCGGAATTGAGGGCTGGGGAACAAAACGTTGAGAAGCTCCTCGATTGGATTAGCATATTTTTTGTCGCCAACTAATGTCGAATTTGAAGGTGATTGATAAAGAAAACGATGTTTGTGTGGCGGCTTAGCAACTCTCCAAGAGGTGCTCTTCTCGATCTCGGCGCTGCTTTTAGCAAGACCAGCAGATTCCTGTGCTTCAATATACTCTCGCACCTTAGCTGAGAACTTGTTCGATAATAAACCATCCAAAGTAACGTTTGATTCATCCTCAAAGCGCTCAGCGATCTGCTCAAGCGTGTCTGGCGTCAGGTAGGTCGGTGCCATGTATTGTAATAAGAAGTCAAGGTCTGCCTCCTCGAACCCT
Source organism: Clarireedia aff. paspali H2 (assembly GCA_026770245.1). Taxonomy (NCBI): domain Eukaryota; kingdom Fungi; phylum Ascomycota; class Leotiomycetes; order Helotiales; family Rutstroemiaceae; genus Clarireedia; species Clarireedia aff. paspali H2. Next base: position 129,613 of record JAJCXA010000092.1, on the reverse strand, counting down.
TTCTCGTCTTTTTCATCCCCTTCCACTGATGATTCCTCGACAGCAACTGGTTGTTGTTTCGGGAAATCATACTTCGCAGGGTTGCCTTGGAGCTGCATCAAGCTGCTGTTTGCTCCCCATTTCTCCTCTGCCCCTTTGACATACCCCTCTTCGCCGATTTGTGGTATATGAAACCACCCACTGACTGCCATCCTAATTCTTCCGCCATCTTTCTCCAATTGCTTCTTGTCCGCGGTATGATAAACCTCCTCCACATCGTGGAAACTTTGGCCAGGCTGAACCGCAAAAAAGCTCAATTGGTTCCAGGCAGGAGGAATAATTTTTGAGGTATCTGGATCCGGCACAACTGTCTTCACGCCATCCTCATCCTCAAATTCCTTCGTCGGGAACAGTCTTAAAGCACCACCCCATTCCTCTTTCCAAGGAATGTCTGGGTCTGTCAAGTACAGGATATAACTGACTTTGCGACTTCCAATAACATCATCATGGCACAACAGATGGCAACCAGGCGTATACACATTGATTGCCATATCAGTCTTGCGCCCACTTAGTTCGCCTGAACCTGTAATTTTTGCAACATATTTTCGGAATGACGACGAGTACAGTGCATCTCTCAACTTCAGCAACGAAGGCAATTTCTCAAGCGCGCCATCATCCAATCCATCAAGGTTGGCCAAATCCCCAGATTGATGTATTTTGTAGATATCGGTTTCTTTGGGAGTGAAGTGAACATTTTCGCGAATCTCTTCGCGAACGGAGCGGAGCAGAGCATCATCGACTAATGGACTGATTACTTGGTGCTTGTATGGTTCCGATTTGGCGTATTCCCTGGTATAATTCTTCAGGACATCTTTGGCAAAAAGGCCTTTTCGAAAGCACTTCTGGGCATCCTCATCCGACAAAGCTGTTACGCACGAGCAGGTCAGTTTGCGGGGCAGATAGAAATAAAATGTGTTGGAGTACATACAAGTCTTTGCACGCTTTTTCAGCACACTTTTGCCAGTAGAGCCATTTGATTGAGTATCTGCCTTGCGCTTCATTATGAATTAGGTAGTCTGAAAGAGGATGTGAAAACCAATTGGCATATGGGGGAAAAAGTTTGGAATATTTTTTTACAGAATATCAGCTCATAAATTTGGCAATCTGCAAATTCTGCCATTTCTTTTTTAGCAGGCGGTGTGAAGAGCAAGACGAGGTGATTGCGTTGCGCAGTCCTATTTCGACGGCGCCAGGCGCATTGCGTACAGGCAAAACTGATCTACGACATACTGGAGTGCAGCAGGCTATATTCGGAACCTCAAACATTACTGCATTCAAAGCTGGCCTTTACCGGTGCTATCTAATTTTGGCTCCAGCGCGCGGTTGTAGGGAAGCTATTATTGCTTCGCTATGAAAGAGCAATCGCGTGTTGAAGAACTGACCTGTCGAATCGAATCACAGTCTCTCTCGCCCGTTTCATTAACGCTTACGAAATTGAGTTTCTACGCTTCCTGCCGATGATTTTGGTATGTTGGTTGTTTTGGCACCAGAGTGCTACCTCTGCTCCTCACATGGGTCGAGCATCTGTCTGTATTTTGCTGGCAAGGCCAATGTAACGACGAACCATCCGAGCGGACTTTTCATTATATCAACTGACAACTTTACTTGCTGGAAGATGTCATATTGTCCGTCGTGGTCGAGTTTCTGGATGGAGAATAATGGCTGCCATGCATACCTATTATGCCGCCCATTCTACGCTTGACCAGAGCGAAACGTCGAGATTGTGCACAGCTGAACGAAGATTTACCATGGAAGAGTGCGATTGCAAAAGATGAAACACGTCGCGCCACCTCCCAATCTACCAATACCGGTTGTTTTTGGCCATATGACATCTATTGATGGAAAGCTGTTCAGCTATCATACACGCTCATACATGCTCATGCAGTGCATACAACGCAATATGCCGTACGACCTTTGGGGCCCTAGATATACTTACTGATGAGCAGAAGACCTTGGAGGAGAAATCCTAAGTGTTCAACTCTCTCTCGAGCAATAATTGCATAAAAATATTGAATTCTATGGCTGTGTTGAAGCACATACGCGCTGTGGACGTATGCAGACGAGCCCTTTGGGTATACGACAGTCTCGAGTCTGAGATTGGATATCAATGCCTCCTTCATTGTTCCCAGAAAAGCAGTTCCGAGTCTCTCACTTCCATGGGACTGGATTACTATTGGCTGCAAAATCTGGTGGGGGCTTGATTGGTTATCCGCTAGACCTGAGGGGGAAGCTGGAAGCTGCACTCTACCCCTCATGATGGACCCCACTGAGAGTGGTATTGGTAACACGAATTTTCATATCATAAGTAAGACGAAGAAGTTGAGGATTCACTCGTTTCAAGTTGTTCTGCACTCCTTTAATCCGCCTTTTATATGCCATTCACGCGACAATGAGCTCTTTCGATATTGAAGCCACACGGGCTTGCTTCCCCGCATTGAAGAACGAGCAAGTATTCTTTGATAACGCCGGCGGTAGTCAGACTTTGGGCACAGCTATAGACAGGTAATTCGATATCGAGGTATTCGATGGATGCAGCCACTTACTTTTCTCAAGCATCCATGATTACCTCATTAATACCAATGTGCAACTCGGTGGCTCTTACGCCGTGGGCAAACAGACAAATCAAAAATATGCTACTGGATATGAAGCAGCGGCAAAGTACATAAACGCTTCCAAAGATAATATTGGTAATTCAATGCATCCCAAATTCTCTCACCCCCTATCATCCCTACTTTCTTACTATACACCTCTCTTGATCAATCTCTAACACCTTCTAGTACTCGGCTCTAGCACCACCCAACTCTTTCGCAATCTTTCACAGGCATTGTCCTTTCCCGCCGGCTCAGAGATTATTGTATCCTCAATTGATCATGAAGCCAACATTGCCTCCTGGGTCGCACTCGCCTCAACTCACTCCCTCACCCTAAAATGGTGGAGTCCTTCCAAGTCAAACAACCCCTCGCTCACTCCCGAATCCCTCAAGCCTCTCCTGTCATCCAAAACTGCCCTAGTAACATGTACTCACTCTTCTAACATCCTCGGCACTATCCACGACATCGCTGCTCTCTCCTCCCTCGTGCACACAATACCCAATGCCCTATTCTGCGTCGACGGCGTAGCCTACGCACCTCACCGACCGTTGGACATGCAAGCTCTAGGTGTCGATTTCTACGCCTTTAGCTGGTACAAAGTATACGGCCCCCATATTTCCATACTCTACGCATCACCCACCGCTCTTCCCAAGCTCAAAAGTCTTGGGCACTTCTTCAATCCATCTAGCACTCTATCCGAGAAACTCGGACTAGCGGGCTCCTGCTACGAACTAACAGCTTCGCTTCCAGCAGTTGTGGAGTACCTCAACACGCAGTCCTGGGAGGGGATGCGCGCGCATGAAGAGGAGCTGCAGAAGACGCTGCTGGAGTATTTGAATGCGAGGAAGGATGTGACGGTCTTGGGTGAGACGAGCTGGGATACGGAGAAGAGGGTCAGTACGATTAGCTTTGTGGTTGAGGGGAAAGGGAGTAGAGGGGTGGTGGAGAGTGTGGATGAGGCTACGCAGGGGTTGATTGGTATGAGATGGGGTGCATTCTATAGTAATCGACTATGTGAGGAGGTATTAGGATTGGACAAGGAAGGTGTGGCTAGAGTGAGCATGGTGCATTACAATACTGGTGAGTAGCTACATTCCCTCCTAGTTGAAGTAGGATACTAATCGCATAACAGTTGAGGAAGTGAAGCGACTGATCGAAGTCTTTGATCAGGTACTTGGAAAGTCATAGCCGTCAAGATAAAAGTGATACTTGAATACTCATCTGCTTGGGCGAGAAGACCATTCTTCTGATCAACCCGATGCTTGTCTAACACACCTTTGCTTTCCTTGTGTCCCCTCCAAAAACGCCATGCTATAAATAATACCATCCAAATTCGTAAATACATGTTATGTTGATGCTCGTAATGTCATATCCTCTAGCCAAAAACTCCATGCGAATGCCACCACACAATACCACCCCTGCCGACGAATAAAAAAGTTGACGCTCGTCCCCCATTCATTTCTTCTTCTTAGACTTGACAACCACCTCATTCACACCTAACGGTTTTGCCAAATTATATTCCCTCTTCGGTCCATCCCCATAAACATGTGTCACCGTACCATCGGGATTGATCTTCGCTGGAAAGCCCTCGCTGGGTCTACGAATCTGATCTTCGTGCATCTTATCCAGACTTTCCCCCACGACACCATATTTAGCCCAATTGATCGGCGGACAGCGTACGATATTTTGCGGGGTTGGTAGTTTCTCCCACTTCTCCTTATTCGCTCCTTCTCGTCGGGTGTCAAAGTCGGTTTGACCATTGATTCGCACCTCATTCTCGCTCTCTAGCTTGACATCCTCCATCGCATCGTTTCCATTTCCCCTAGTTTCATCTTCCTCCTCGTCTTCATCACTACTACTCTCCATCGATTCATCAACCATCCCCTCACTCCTGACTTCCCCACCCCTTAAGCTGCGTACGAACCCCTCCGGATCCCCCAACGCCCTCTCCTTGATCCTCTGCAGCGCAAGCATATCCCTCTCTGCCTTCCGTGCCTGCAGCTGCAATATTGATATCGTACTTCGCATCGCCAGCACATCCGGATTCTCATCTAGATTAATCTGTTCAGGTTTAGGCTGCGGCACCGAGACTTGAGGTTCTTGTGAGTGAGTGTACTGCACTAATCGCTGAGCTTGCGCATTTGCACTCTGTTGGTTTGCTTGATGTGCCGTTTGATTCAGACTGAAATTATCCGTTACAGGAAACTGGCCTCCAGCTTCCCCCTGCGCCTGCGCCTGGGATTGTGGATGCGAAGGCGATTGCGCATTCGCATTGTTCGCACTCCCACCATTTTGCATGGGCGCGAGACGAGCCGCGGATAAAGTAGGTGTGATGGGCGAGTAAGGCGGACGTACAGGGCTGGCGGATCGTGAGGATGCCGAGTGGGGGGAGATGGAAGGATGAGTGGGCGCGGCGGAGGACGGTGACGTGGATACGGTTAATCCAGGCATTCTTAGTTTGATGATGGGAGGCATTTGCGATCGAGCGCACTGTTACCTACAGATACGGGTGACGGAGGCGGATGATAATTTTTCCGAGATAGCTTGGGTAAAAGCCGGAAGGCGGCGTGGAAAGTTTGCCGATTTTGGAGTGGCAGATTTTCCAACGCGGTGAATGTCCAGAGAAACTTGAAACAAGATCTTGACTGGTCGACCACTTTTAGCCTGCTATCATTGGTCTGCTGCTTCGGCGCTGAGGAGGCAGGGATGCAGAATCCTGTCGATTTTGGCTGGATCGCAGTCGATTGAGAGGTTTGTAGAGCTTGTGAAAGAAGATGGACTGCTCAAGTGGTGTTCTATGTGAGTAATAAGGAGCATAGAGAATGACATAAAGGGTTTTTTTATTGGTCTTTGCTTGTTCCCACATCGCTTGATCCATAATGGTATCCAGACGTGCCAGAGTGGAGTTAAAATGGAGTGCGATTTTGGTGTCTTTGATAGGAATCGTACCTGCACATTTCTGCAGGAGCGGCCGCCTTGATCAACGAATCATTTCGGCGTGCTGGACAGTCATGATTCATGATTGTCATAATATATCCTCACGATTTTCACATATTGAACACTCGAGTTGTTCTATGGTCTGTACTCATGGCCACGATCCTGTAAAAGAAATGCTGTGTAAACCAGGTCTCTCGTTCGCAAAATATCCATTCTACTTATCGATATTTACGATGGACATAAGTCCATTTGGCATTGCCAAAGTCATCCTTCCAAGCCTGCCGCTTGTCCTTAAAACTGCTCCTGTCTCGATACTGAAATCTCAAATTCAACCGCAAAAGGATTGGGGAGTATGGGGCCCATTGTGGATTGCCAAATGTGCAATTCTTACCCTGGACAAGCGGCAGCAGGTATCCAGGTCTCATAGAGGCGCTGGGAAGAGCGATAGAGTATTTTGGGAACATGAAGGATGCTCTCAACCTTCCCAGAATGGTAAATGTGGAGGCCGGGTGGACTGGCTATCGTGGAGGCGTCTCAGTGATAGTACGCCGCCCGGATCTGCCTAGATACGAGCAACGCAACATTTCATGAAAGAAGTTGATCCTAGTGGACCTACAATATTGTATTTCTATGGTGGTGCTTTCTGGTAAGTCTGACTATGGAGTATGCTCTGCTCTTTTCGCTGATCTATTCCTGTTCAGTCTTATGGGCTCAGTGACACACCGATATACGACATCCGAACTTGCTCGCCAGACTCATGGACGCTGCTTTTCGGTTCGATACCGACTAGCACCACGAAATCCGTTTCCTGCAGCACTATTGGATGTATTAATTGCCTACCTCTCACTTATTTCACCCCCATCAGGTGCTTTTCATCACCTGTTGTACCATCAGAAATTATGTTATCAGGTGACTCTTCTGGTGCTGGGCTAGCTACATCGCTCCACCTCCTATTGTCCACACTTCCTCGTATAGGTTTCAATCGAGCGAGTTTCGGCGAAAAGGACGTTTCCTTATCTTTGAAGCCGGTGGCTGACCTAGCTATAACTTCTCCTTGGCGAGATATTTCCCGCTCGCTACCTTCTGTGCTGGACAATGTTCCTTATGATGTTATAGCACCACTGTCGTTGGACTATACGATAAAGCACCCGAACTTCTCCCGTGATTCTGTATGGCCGAGTTCTCCGCCGCGTGTCGAGACATATTGCGAAGCCACAATGGTAATCTCATCCACTAGTCAGTCCACTAGCGGCCCAGACAGAGCACTGGCGCGACGTGCCGCCTGTATACGTGAGCATTGGCTGGGAGAGTACTCAGGATGAAGCAGAAGTATTTGCACGCAGAGCATACACCGCTGGAAACACGGTCATTTTCGATGGTTATGTAGGAATGCCACATTGTTTTGCGATGATGCCATGGAATGAAGCAGGTAGAACAGCTTTCAATAACTGCGCATCGTTCTACAAAGCGGCGGTAGAGGGTAGTTTGAAGAGAAGAGAGTCCACCACTTGGACCGATAAGCATAGAATTATCAAAACTGTCAAGATGTTCAGCTTGGGAATGCAAAATATTGAACGGAAGATAGATCTTGACGATGAATTGGTTGATAAATTGCCTGAAAGCTAAAGAGGATGGAGGATTGCTTCGGAGCAGACGCTGAGAGGGAGGCACAGCAGGAAGAAGTTCTGAGACGCAACATCAGAAGATATCGATGGAGCAAATTCGCAATGATCTCTACTTCGTAAAGAAGAAACGGCCCTTAGCGGCGTTCACATTCTGCTATTCACCCGAAATTGAGGCTGGCATTCAGTTCGACTGTTTGCATTCAAGGTTCATTTCCGAAAATATTTGTGACTCTCAATCTAGAGAATGACAGCACAAAAGTTCGCTGACGTTCAAGGAGCAGTCATCTTTGCGCACATGGTATGTATCCAATCACTTGATGAACGATCTGGGAAGCAGATGAGAGAGGTGGTCCAAGCGCGTGCCAAATTTCATCTGATGAGGCGTCATGTCTGGATGCCTCGTGAGCTCGATGCCTCATGATCAGACATCCACTTACGAGCCACGGTTTTCTAGTAAATGTCGGAGCAAGTGATAAGACTGATAACGAGTCCGACAGCAAGAGAAAAAAGAATTTACGTGCACGGTTGAAAGTGCAGCATCGGACCGCCCTCGTGCAAGCTAGAAAAAAGGGGGGGAAACATCCAAAAGGAATTACACAAACCCCCGCCCATTAGCTTCGGAGTTAGCATCGGATAAAGGTTGTTACGGCACTTAAGCTTAACTCAAGGTGAGACCAGAAGCGCGAGGTTTCGGCGAACGCTGAATAAAATTATCTCAGACTTCATTTCTGTATTTTCGTGGAACACCTGATTGTGCTATCGTTAAAGAGCGGCTCACCTATTATTTCCAATTGATTCAAGTGCTATCCGTGGGCCCTCATAGGGCAGGTGAAGGCTTCAAAGGCTATGTGAAGATCCCCATGATTTATCTTTTCGTTGCTATGGCGAATCTTGTTACTAATTATCGTTCGAGCACTTGCAGACTACCTGAACGCGACATACATCTTCAACCCTCCCATATGCAGCTATTTCCGATATGAGCCGCCATATATGAACTATCTATAGTTTTCATTGTTCGCGCAAACCTGTCTCGTCTCTAGGGGACCCAATACGCTCGTTATATGTCGCTCCAAAGATCTCGATAAAAACCGAGTCGCAGCGGGAACCCCTCATTCACCTATTTGATATTTCGGCGAATACTCTTCATGGCATATTACACCAACATCGCTATTAAACAGTGAATTATATTGTTCAAATTAACTTCGAACAATCAAAACTTCACTTCCTTGGCTGCCTACCACCGCTGCTTTACAAATACTTCATATATTTAATACCTGGAATTCTGTCATAAGTTTACTCGACAACTTTGCTGCAGACTCGAAAATTCCACCACACTCTTTTTGAAGATGGAGGAACCAGAAGAAGAAAAGGCGACTCAGCCTACGCAGCCATGTAAATCCAATTCCAATTTCTTTTTTGCTGAATCCATACGCCATGAATTTCCATCATTTACTAATGATCCTTATTGGAAAGTGACCCAGCTGGTCGTAGACCCCAGACGCTTAGGGAAGAGCAGTTCAGGCATGAACGCAGAAGATATGTCTGATATTGTCTGCATCCTCCATCCTGATTCTGCGACTGCATGCGAAGCTGCATATCTGATCAAGAAAAATAATCCGAGATGCACCATTGAGCCCGAAGGCAGCCTTCGAGCCCAGGATGGTGATGTGATGCATGCAGCAGAGGAAGCCACAACAGAGTCCAATGAGTCAGGCACTACAGATTACACAGATAGCCAAGAAAGAGCTGCGCAGCGTCTCGATCTACCTTCCCAGCTCCCCACTTCAAAAGCTGCGCCAGATAACACTACACAGCCGCTCTCCAGGGAAACCACACAGCCAATCACCAATCTTCAGGATGGGAAGAAAGTTAAGATGAGAGGTGAAGCAACATCAGCACTAAGAAAGCTCGAGCGCGATCTACCTAAATTCGATTTAGCAGTCCGGCTCTCGGCGAATCTAAAGGAACCCGATCGTGGCTGGGTGTTCGGGCGAAACGCGTCCCGTTGTGATTTCATCTTGGAAGATGAACAGAGGAGGGTCAGCAATACGCATTTCCGCATTTATATCAACGAATATGGCACCATTATGTTGGAAGATACATCTACCAACGGCACTTCCATTGACGGTACTGTTATAAAAGCTAAAGCTAAGGCTAAAGAAAAACAGCACGACCTGAACTACCAACACACTCTGGAAAATGGAATGGTCATCTCACTCATCATGGAACCCAGGTCTATGGACTTCAGATTTATTGTTCGAATACCTCAACGTACTGATGAAGCTCAAGCAACCTATGAGGCAAACCTGGCAGGTTACATCAATCGTGCAAAAGATGCAGAATATAAGCGTGCACTTGTGGCTGGGGGGAACAAACAGCCGGTGAGCATATTTTGGTGGTGTAGATTGTCGGATCTGCTTGCTAACAGCGTCTAGCCGGATCTCTTTGCAAAGCCGCCAGTTGCCCCTTTGACTCTCCCTCCTGCTTCAGTCGGTGGCAGACGAGCCCGAGAATGGAAAGGTGGAGCCAAATACAATAAGATTGACATGATTGGCAGAGGTGCTTTTGCCGTAGTCTACAAGCTTACAGACAAGTATTCCGGAATTCCTTATGCTGCCAAGGAACTCGAAAAGAAGCGCTTTATGAAGAACGGTGTGTACGACCAGAAGGTTGAAACAGAGATGCGCATCATGAGCAAAATCGATCATGTAAGTTTCAGTTCTCTACCTCTCGCGCAACTAAAAGTACTTACAAAAAGTAGCAAAATGTAGTGAAGTTCATAGAATATATAGACTGGGACCAGTATCTGTACCTTATCATGGAGTTTGTACCTGGTGGGGACCTCACCGGCTTTGTCACCAAACACCGTAATCTCCCGGAGCCTGATGTCAAAATCATGGCCGTCCAGTTACTGGATGCTGTCAAATATCTCCATGGAATGGGCATCAGTCACCGCGACGTTAAGCCCGACAATATTCTGATTCAAAGTGAAAACCCACTTCACGTTAAGCTGACTGATTTTGGCTTGTCCAAAATGATCGAGAATGAGGGAGACACCTTTCTGAGCACATTCTGTGGGACATTGCTTTACTGTGCCCCTGAGGTCTATGCTGAGTACCGAAATTATGGCCCTAATGGTGAAACGGCCCAAGGATACAACTCGATTGCATTGTCGCCGCAAAGATACGACCATACCGTTGACGTGTGGTCTCTCGCTTGTGTGCTCTTTTATTCACTCTGCGGAAGTCCTCCCTATCCAGCTAATAACGGTATGACGTATCAGGCTTTGCTTCATACAATCATGACTACGCCACTTGATATCAGACCATTGCAACGGCTTAAGGAACCAGTGTCGGACGATGGCATTCGTTTTGTTCGAAGGATGCTACACATTAATCCAACACATCGGGCCACAATACCCGAACTCGAACAGAGTCCTTGGATCACTGGAAAAAGCACAGAGCCCCCCTTGTCTCAATCATTCGATGAAATAGGCGACGACACATCGGACAGTCTTGGGGAAGTTACTGATCGGCTGAGCTTAGTTGACGATCAGGAAAACAGAGCCAGCCTCAATGAAAGTGAAATGACTGAAATACAACTCCAACACCATGAACACCAAGCGTCCCAATACCAAGAGCTTCCTAACAGCTTCGACACAACCGGCTCCAGTAACGGTGATTTTGAAGCACAGGAGAACTACGAATTTCTGCGTACCCCCAAAAATAATGCTCGTTTGTTTGGGGAAGTAAACATGAATTCATCGGCTTTAGGAAGCTCCGGTGTGGTACCATTGGATCATGTGAACCTGCCTGTTCCTGTTCAGCATCTCGAAAACCCAATCTCGCAGGAAGGCGCAATCCACGACTATCGTCACCCCGTAACAGACTCTTTCGCAGATAGTGACATCTCCGAGCAATTGCATGCGCAGATTGCTGAGACCGCTTACACCACCAAACTCAAGGGTCTGTCCAATATGCCTCCGTCTTCGCATACAGTTACCACCGCCACGAAGAATGCTCGACTTGAACCACTCAACGATAGTCTTATGGGTGCCGAATCTCACCTTGGCCATCTGCGAATGGATTCTCCATCCATGTCTGAATCTCAAACTTCACCTAATACGCAATACTATCCTAGATCAGGGATAGATCCTGGTGTCAGCCTTAGACGACGTCGGGAGGACAGTAATGATACTTCAAGTTGGTGGCCGGTCGACCTACCTCCACACAAGCGGCTTAAATCCGGCCGAGCGATTGACATGGTCGCTCCACCAGATATTTTCTGGGATCCACGCGATAAGTCAACACATCATACGAACTATCCTAGGATGACAGTGACGGCACTAAATCACTTTCAAGAACTTGCTAAGGCCAAGGGAGAGGTATTTGCACATGGTAACAAAACCTTTGAACAAACGATGCAAAGCTTCAGAAGCAGCAGAAGCCCATCTGCAGAGCCAGCCGCTTTTGCTCGAGCGCAGTCCGATCCATTGGTTGAGGACGGCCGCCGCCACCTACTGAAACGAGATGAACGTCGTCTCAGTATGGATGCATCTGTGGAAAGTAGTAATAAGAATATCTCTCCATCTCTCTCCGCCTCAAAATCAGGTTCTACTGTCGAAATCGAGCCCGGGATCACAATGAAAGCTAGTGAAATGACTTCTTTCACGGACGCTGTGTCTCAAAGTCCCTTGTGTCCTGTTCCAGAAATATGCAATGATTTTCAGGCTCCGAAGCGAGTGCTCGCAAAATTTATTGCAACTGCGGATTCTATTTTACCAACAATTGTCAATAGCATTACTGAGCCATTCACATCGTATGGTCGTAGTTATGAGAATACCCTTCGATATGCGAACGGGAAGGAAGATCGTATGCCCAAGAAAGCATTTAAGCTTCTTTTATTCAAACCTGGCTTCTACAAAGCAGGCCAAAAGAACAGGGTGCCATGGAGTAAAAACAATCCCGGACCTGACGATGATTTTGCTTTTTATATCTCATCCAAAGCCTCTTCGGGTATTTATGTTAACGGCATTCATCTCCCTTCTCACGATACCCAAAACCAATTCACAGAATCCAAATACTGGGTTGAACTACGGAATGGGGACATTATCACTATTTGGCAAAAGGATGGCGGCAAAGGTGGTTTCTTGAATGTTAGATTCGAGTGCTTCTGGGGAAAATCAAAGTTGCTGCGCAAAAAGGGTGAAGAAATCAAATCATTGGAAGGGCCACTTTTGGGAGAAGTCGAACTCTCTTGTATACAGCTTGAGAAGGCAGCACAAGATGAGCGAAAACGACAGCATGAGGAAGAAAGCCGTCATGCCAAGGAGCTCAAACAAAAGAAACATCACCAGAATCAAATTGTCGGCGCCATTGCTTAAATTTGTCGGCATCATTCTTGCTCTCTTCGCTACTTCTTGTATGATAGATAATCTTCCTTTCTTTTGTTGTATCATTACTAGCTACATACCCCATAGGAGTTTCCGGAAAATAGCTTATTTGCACGCTTTTTTTTTTTTTTTTTTTTTTTTTTTTGGGCTTGTCAGTCTATTTACTTTTGATTTGCTTCTTACGCCCAGGAGAGCTCAGTAAAATTACGCATCCCACGACTTTGCTGTGTGGTTGGCTTGTATCTGGTAAATTTGAAGGATCAAGAGAGTGCTTTTCTGAGATGACCGACTTTTGCATTTGCTGCACCGGGGGTGCACTGATTTGTTAATCTCCGTACTAAGCAATAATGCACAACAATTATATTATTTTATACAGTGTTTATATTGTCAACAACTATGAACTTTGGGGAGACGATACCTATCTAAGATGACAACTTTTGAGTTGGATATTCAAGGCTGACATGGCAGTGAATTATCGCAGATAAAATAGGTGACTAAGTTATCTCATAAAATGCTACTCATACATCCCCTAAATAGACAAGTGGGTGGGTGAATCGTTGGATGAGTAAGTCAGCTTCATATTTATCGATTACTAAGAAGCAAGCGTGAAAGAATATAAGTGAAGTCTCGCAATCTAATTAATATGACTGTAAAGAGCCACTTCCACTCGCAACACTTCCAAAAGCACTAATCGCTCTCCTCCCTCACACCATCTTCTACTTCTACTCCTTCCTCGAACTCGCAAAATTATCCACCGGCGCCTCCTCCTTCACCCTCTCCCAGATTTCCTCAATCCCCCTCACCGCCTCACTGCTCAACTTCCCCCTCTGCAACCCCTTGACCGTCTCCTCTACCTGCCTCAACTTAGTCGCTCCAAAAATCACCCCGTCCTCCTCCCCCTCCAGCGCACTATGCTCCTTCACCCACCGGTACGCCAACTCCGCCTTGCTGATCCCTTCTTTTTCCGCAATCGCGTTCCACGTCTCTAATGCCTCTCGCAGCGCCGGCTTGTTGTACATTTTGGAGTACATGCCCCCCAGAGAGGCTTCATTAAAGCGTCCCGCGCCTGCGTCTAGATCCGCGGGCGTCTTGGTGAGAAAGCCGCCCGCGAGAGGGCTGTACGCGTAGAAACTGATGCCGAGCTTGCGGAGCGTGGGGAAGAGTTGGGTTTCGAGGTGCCGCGCGATGGGGTTGTAGTTGCCCTGGTAGACTTTCGGCAGCGGGTAGCCCTTCTGCTGCGCGATGTCGTAGACCTGCTGCACTTGGGCGGCGGTGAAGTTACTGAGTCCGAATCGCTGGAAGATTCCCTTTTTGTACACCTCGTTTATCCCGGCGAGGGTTTCTTCAAAGGGGATGCTGGTGTCTGGGGCGTGGAGGTACAGGATGTCGAATTGGGGGATTCCGACGCGCTGGAGACTGTCTTGGGCGTCTTTGATTACGCCGTCATAGGTGACGACGCCGGGAACGAAACCCCCGGCGAGCTTGGTGGAGATGCGGAATTGAGTGCGCTGTGGGAGGGTGCCAATGGTATCTTCGGAGTTGGGGTAGATGCGGGCGGTGTCGATTTCGGTTATGTTGTTGGCGAGGAGGATTTCTAGGAGTTGGGCGCGCAGCTCGGGGGTGTTGAAGGCGCCGGTGCTGGAGATTTCGAATCCACCAATGATGGTTTTTACCATTTTGAATGAAGGGCGTGAGGGATGGGCTTTCAATGGATTGATGAGGGGGAGAGATCGAGGATAGGTAAAGTCACTATTTTGGTGAGATGAGCTGGAACTGTGATACTCTTGCAACAGCAACAGCGCAGCACATGGTTCTTTATATACCCATCATATTCAGCGCAGTATCTCCGATCGAGCTGTTCACTGAGATCATCTACCCCGCATCCTCCAATGAACGACTTCCCATCTGTTGACATAAAGCTCCACATTGAAGCAACAACGGTTTATTCACGCTCTCCGTGCTATCTCCGCCTAACCCCTTTCACCGAACGACAACTTGATTTGTAATAACAACCCCCATCATCCTCTTCGCCCGCCGCCCCTCCGGTTCTGACGTATTTGATGTTGCGTTGTCGTCGGCAGTTGCTTAGCCGGACAAGCTTACGAATCTTGCGCCATTGAGACGACGCATTGCAAAATAAAGTTTATCTTTCCCCCATTCTCTAACCTGTTTGAGTCAGTCTGTTCATCCATGTCAAGCTGGGTACTTATTAGGTGTTCTGGAACGTTGGTGATGATAGGCTATTGCGATCCAACCGGGCCCGGATTCAAGTCCACCATCTAGACTCCGATGTCCGAATTACCCCATACCACGCACGCACTTAGCGAGCGCCAAGCAGCTTTCTCCATCGTCGTGTCCGGTTCCCACGCAGCTAGATCATAAAGGCTGGAGTAAAGTACCGCAGCTTGTGACTCCGAGTAAGGAGGAGAGAGAGAGAGACGGCACAGAGCGTTGATGTGAGAAGAGATGGTATACCACTCGCCTAGGACGTAGTACTGGGAGCTAGTTCTATAAGAACTAGAACCACACCACCTCACCTCACCTCCGGGATTCCGGCTCAACTAAAACCCGAACAAGACGAAGAAATGAATGTCTACTCGAAATATCCGTTGTCGCTGACGCTCACAACATCTAATCCCCATTTCTATGATAACTATTCCGTCTTGTTAAGTTAATTATCCATTTCCCTACTCTACCCGACTTCACTTTGTAGACTCGACTCGACTCGACTCGACTCGACGCTTGGATTTTACAACTTATCGAATTGACCAGATTAAGCTGACTAACTGACTGACTGACTGACTAACTGACTGACTGACTGACTGACTGACTAACTGACTGACTGACTGACTAACTGACTGACTAACTGACTGACTAACTGACCGAGTTTACATCCAACCAACTCAAGAAGCCTCTTAACCAACTCCAACTCACCAACTTATTCCGTTTCCACAACACAAGCTTGCTACAGTAGTTGGAAGAACCCGGGTTCCAGGCTCTGTCCGTTCGTTCGTTCGTTCACTCGTTCGTTTGTACAGTACTGTACCTGCATGACAACCTGCACCTGCACCTGCACCTGCTGCACCTGCATACATCCTTAACCCCTTTCTTACCCTCCCTCCCTGCCTGCCTGCCTGACCTTACGTTGATTGGAATATACTATATACACCAACTTACGAAGTACTGTACACTTACAGCATCTATTCTGTCTCTATAATTAATTACCTCCTACCAACCTACCTCCGCTTCTTCTCCCTCTCCCTCCCTCTCTCCATTCACCCTGTCCTACAATTCCATCCATAGTTTATCTCAATTGCGCTTCAAAAACGCACCCAACACCGCATTCATTCCCCTGACGTTAAGTTAACATTTATTATATTATTATCGCGCACCAAACTCATCCAAATTATTGATCGCGTAACCCCCTAGCAGATCCATATTTGTTTTTCATTTACTACAAAGTATAATCAATCATCTGTATCCGGGTGTACCGAAAAACCAACGAAATCGAGGAATGTTCGGAAATGAGTTTGTTTGTGTCGTTGTTGTGTTCTACAGTATGACAACACCCAACTGCTTCGTGTAACGGGAATGTGCATACATCAGCAAGCAGCATGCACAAAATACCGCAACTTACATAGGAGTTGTAGCTCAAGATCCATATCATGTCAAACTCATCAATGCCAAGAAAGAGTTCACAAATCAGTATCACAAAGCATAGCAAAGAAATTCTGGGTTGGTGTTATATTCTTTTTTTGTTTGAATATCAAGCAGATGAACACAGTATTCATTCACGAGACTTTCCACTCAATACCATTCATCCCCACAATCAGATATCTCGCCGCATCGCACACTTTCATCCCCATAACCCATAATCTCCTTCTTCCATAGAACCAAACTTCAAAGAGTAGAAAAGCGAAAACGCCCTCCAAAGTATGCTTTTTTTGTTGAAACCGATTCCATAAAAGTCATTCTCTACTCCCCACCAAAAGGGGGGGAGAAAAGAATGTCTCCATAAATAAAAGAATCGTGCTAAAATTAATCCTCCAAACCATCATCATGACGTTAAACCGGCATTATACGAAGTACAAAAGTAAAACTTTCGACAAGGGAATCAAAAGAGGAATAAATGAAGCGAAAAAAGCCATTGCGTCAAAAGAAAGGTTTAGTTGAGCATGACAATGGCGGCGAGCGCGAGGAAGATGAAAGCGAGTGGTGATGAGAGACCAGCCGCTGATGAGGTTGGTGCAGAGGTAGCTGGAGAGCTGCTACCACTTGAGGAGTGGCTGGCTGAGGTCTTGGAGGCAGTTACTGAAGCGGTTGTTGACAAGGTGGTGGAGTCTATGTATGTTAGTTATATTTAAATGTGTTGAGAATGGGTGGGCTTACTGCCAGATCTTGAAGAGGTCTCAGTCGCAGTTGTGGTAGTAGATTGGATGCTTGATGAGCCAGTAGCAGTGGTAGATGCTGAGGAGCTGGAGTTGGTTCCTGAGAGGGCGGATGAGCTTGAAAGTGCGGAGCTGGTGGAGATGGCTGTAACAGTAGAGGTTGCAGTGGTTGAAGCAGCTGCGGATGAGGATGCTGCAGATGATGGCGATCCGGTGGTGCCCGCAATCAAGAATTGTTGACTGTAGTTTGGAACATTGCTCGAGTCGGAGATCTCGAAAGCATAGGGACTAGTACTCAGGGTTGAGGTCGGTGTCCAGCTGATGGAGTTTCCAGTGAGGCCACTTCCAATAGTCATCACCGTCTTGAGGTCGGTGGATGCACCGTCCTTAAGAAGAACAGTGACTGGGCCATTGGCACCCGACCAGGTGAGCGTGAATTCTTGGCCGGCAGTGAGCTCGAAGTTCGAGTTGGTGAATTGGACATTGGCAAGGGCAGCAGCGAATGCCGAAGCAGCGAGGAAGAGGCTCTTGAATTGCATTTTGATTATTGGATTTGGTGGGTATTATTAATAATAATGGTAAAAGACGCGTGGTTTGACTGCAAGAGTAATCCTGTCAGCGTGTTGAATCCTTTTAAGTGATGGAGAAAAAAGGTGCGCGTATTGAATGTTCGCAGTCTATAGCAACTTACTGTGTGGATGAGAGTAGATGGCAAGTATTATTTATATGATGCGAGATGTGAATACAAACAGCGACAGTCGAGACTTCCTTTCCGAATTAAAGCGAGTGAATTGAGGGAGGAACGAGAGTGTTTTTTTTGGATGGAAATGCGATGAAGGATTCGAGGAAGAAACGGGTTGGGAATGGGTTTAAGAGGTCTGGGGCGGCGACCTTCTTAACCTCGCGAGCTCATTTTATCGTTATTATTGCTAATAGCGGAGTAGACAGGCGAGGCAGGGCAGCCCAGGGTCCGCGAGGCAGAAGGCAGAAGGTGCCCTTGTCGCTTGTTGTTATGAGCGACAGGGGAATTTGGCGCTAGATCTCATCTTAATTTTCTTAGACTCGGCACTAACTCGCGAGCTACCCCCGATTGGGCACTAGTTTGTGGATGGAGCCCTCGTCGACTGGCATTCGATGCATGAGCTTCATTTGGAAAACTACGGGGAAAACTCAGGGGTGCAGGTTTAAGGCGAAGGCCGCTCGGTCATCTGAGCCCAGTCCTCCGAGCCCAGTCCTCCTCTGCCCTCTCGTCCTTTTCTCACCGAGCTCGGTTTCTTGCCTTCGTCTCCAAAGACAGCAACGAATGGCTGTACTATGTGTAAAAGAAGGTGAATACGAACACAATCCTTCCGTATGGCCGCATACCTCTGCGAATTGGTCAAATTGCGTCACCGAATAGAGCGGGCGACGAATCAACCGCGGTGGACCGGTGTAATCTTATGATATATCGAATTGGATTCCCCGGGAAAGCTTGGAGGATACGAAAATTGGCAATGGTGGCGTTTTTGATCACATTTGGTTGGTGTCAGCAATTGGTTGCTGGGCTCTGCTGGTAGCATTCCAGAGACTTGATAGGCTCCATTGAGATCAGGTCCGACGCCCAACATTTCGACGCTGTGCTATCGAAGCTCGGTGTGATAGAATCCAAAAATAAAACTAGACATCGGGTTGGCTGGTGTAAGCTGCTGCATTCCAAGCTCTCCAAGCTCTTTCATTCTTCATATTCCCTATGTCCCAATCTAGATGCGCCTCATTGCAACATACCTAAAATGTATAATACGGAGTATATGTATCCACGTAACCTTTGTCTTGCCTGGATCTTCACCAACATTGACTGCATTCTCTCCTCCAAGATTCCGAGAGCTTCCAGCGTCAATAGCTCGAGCGCTTATACCGCTATTTGGGCAGTCGGCACATTCCATTCCCGCAGATGGTGACTCGAAGCACGTTTGAGGCTATGGGGGTGAGTCTTTTGTGCGCTTAGGGACTGCCGACAACTTTTCGAGAGTAGGTAAACACCCAATAGACTTGGAAACAAGCTATAGAGGAAGACTTATAGACTTGGAAATAAGCTATTGAGGAAGACTTTCGGCCCGGTCCCCTAGTATAAGATAGTAAGCACTTCCTCTACGCACGAAACAACCAACAAATAAACGTCTAGGGATTTCGCATTCAGCCCATCCTGGCATCCACGGCCACAATCGATCGGCGCGAATTACTGCTTCACAAAAAAACACATGACTTCTTCGCGCACAGGTTGAGTTATCGGATAACTTTGTCTCAAAAGCGCTCTCACAAGATCTGTGTGTGTCTTCTTATCGTCGGTTGGAGAGGGGAAGCTGATTGCGCATCAGTGGAGAAAGTCTTACCCCTAATTTGTCGGTGCTGTTTGGCTCTGTAGATGTGTTCTATGTATTGCAGCTCCCCCGCCATTTATCTTTTCCGGCGGTCTATGTGAAACTGAGACTGCGGATCTTTCGGTGATCATTGCCGCAGAGGAAAATTCGTATTTTGATTGGACTTTGCCGTCAACAACGTTATGTTATCGTCGTTGGCATGCAAGGCGGCTTCTTTCTGAACGTACTGTCGTTTGGTTCAACGGTTGGACGTTGCATAATCAAACTGCTGAGCGCGACGTCGATTTCGCATTCGCTACTCGTGTGGTTGGATTAGAACTCAACTCGTCATCGACATCGCTTTTGTTCTCGAAAGTACAGCAATCCCACATAGCCTAGGCTGGCTTTCTGAGGTTAGGGGTTCAATTTGCATGGAGTCATGGGAAAATGAACATGTCCTGAGTAGGGTCAAAACTCGCTTGTACCGTGACCATTGCCGTTGTCCCTTGAGAGGTTCAAGCTCGATCCTCATTGCAGTCTCCGTTCTTGAGTGTTTCCCGGAAAGCCATATTCATGCCTTTTACGTTTTGGGTATCTTGTTTTGGCCATTTCGTCGAATCCGAATCATGGACGACTGACGGTTCTGGGCAGTATCAATCACACTTCGAAGAATTAGGTCAGGAACAGGTGAACAGCTACCATGGCGAGTATTATCATTTCATGAAGCCATGATGGGCTACCTTTCACATTTCATCCCCCAGATTTCACTTCAACAATCAGAAGTCCGAATTTGGTTGGATAGTTGGTACACCCTCTGGTGATCGATGCGGTTATATGACGTTCAAAGTCATATGCACGTCGTGAAGCAGTGATGGGAAGGGTGTGATATTCGTTCATGTCGCTAAGATTGAAGATCAGGGAGTGAATGTGAGTGGAATAGACAAGATGTTGTAGATAATTCTTCGCTCCCACTTGAATAGAAGGAAACAACTCAAATTAAAGCACAGCTGAGTCTGCAGTAACGCGGCTTGTGCCATTGTTCGGAAGTGTTACCAACAGCATCTGTCCAGACAGCAAATCTCCTCGCTCTTGCTTTTTTTCGGCACGGAATATTTCACCTCTCCGGATTCATCCACTCCTGGCTCTCG
Source organism: Clarireedia aff. paspali H2 (assembly GCA_026770245.1). Taxonomy (NCBI): domain Eukaryota; kingdom Fungi; phylum Ascomycota; class Leotiomycetes; order Helotiales; family Rutstroemiaceae; genus Clarireedia; species Clarireedia aff. paspali H2. Next base: position 109,157 of record JAJCXA010000092.1, on the reverse strand, counting down.
TCTTGTTCTTTCCCTTTTCAATCCTTTCCTTGTGCCTCTTTCGTGTCTTTCTTACTTCTCCCAAATCCATCTCCTTTTTCTATGATGTATGCAGTTCTTCATGGGGATTTTTCATTCAACTACAGCCAGGCAGTCTAGTGCAACTGTCCCCTCTACTCTGCCTTCCAAAATGGCTGAAAAATCGAACTCAAGCTCCTCACATAAGAGTTCTTCACATGCAACCAATTCTGGGAAGCAGGCAAAAGACGGCAAAAGACGGCAAAAAACCAAGGCCTCATAACTCAAACCTGTACGATGGATTTCCCACAAATTGTTTCTGCTTGCTTGTGGACTTGGGAACAAATCCACACCTGGTCTTCGACAATGACTTCCTTACAAAGCTGCTGCTGCCTCGACTAGTAAAAGCTCGGAAGAAGAGAGGGAATGACAAAAATACACAAAAGAGTTCGGCAGCAGGTGTCAGTCAATTTAAAGCCCAATTCGACGTGCCGCGGGACTGGTTCAGGAAATTCTGCTCAGTCAATCCCAGCATCATGCTCAGCTCGAAGTCTCAATATGCAACCGTCTGGACACATGCTGTTGATTGTGCTCTTCAGTCTGGCCATGTTCAGGGCTGTGGTCTGAACGCTGAACAACGGGAACTTGAAACTCAGCAAGTGAGAAATCTGGTAAATCCCACGGTGTGTTCTTTTTACACGGATTGCTGACCAACTGTTAATAAGATTAACCATCCTAAATTTCTATTGCGAAATCGTGCAGATGAAATTGATAGACTGGAAAACATTCTGAAGCAGAAACAGAAAGGCACCTCCTCCTTTCGCGGTACTCAGAATCAGATCAACGCATTGAAGAAACCGATGAAAGTCTCCAACATCTCGAGCTTGAAAATGATGCGTAATATCAATGGCATCTTGGTGGGCTTTCAGTTCAAAAATTACATATGTCGATGCCTTCCACTGATATCGATAATCTAGGGTCATGAAGACTTCAAGAAGATAAATAAGGGTATGGAGAGGAGAACAAAAAATGCAAGAAGAGCTCTGATTTCAATTGTACCTCAATTTCCAAATCAGCACCTATCGAATTCGTGGCAGCTCAACCCACACGGATCAGAATCTATCATCAACAGCGGTGCACAGAGAGTCGGGTTTAACACAAACACATTTTCTTCAAACACATTCGATATCGATGGAAAAGCATTGGCGCCACGATCTTTTATGGAATACAGTTTCAGGCTCGGCAACACCATCGAAAATACTCCCCTTCACGATAAATTCCATATGAGAGAAGAGGACACAGCACCACGACCCATTGAAGGTGGCGGCCCGCAGAGAAGTGGCAATAACATGATCCCTCTCACATTCAATAGATTGCAGTATCGCTGCAACAATCCTATCGGAAACATATCAGAAGCCGTACCCAAAGAGAAGGCCTCGGCATATGAGACAAGCTTAGCAGGCAAGCAAGGTTTTCCCGATCCCTTTACATCAAAACCAGAAGTTATACAACTGTCCTCGAGCGATTCTATGAATGGAGAGAAGTGTCGAAAGCAAATTTTATCTAATCTGGATGGTCTCTTATCAGAATTTTCACCAGACAGAAACACATCGGAAACAGGCAGCGGCAGCGTCGGCGTCAGCAACAGAGTCTTCTCGTCCACATATACTGCAAGTAGCAGTTCTTTCACACTTCCAGATGATAGCAGTTACAGAAATAGATCGAATCATGGGTTTGCGCTTGATTATGGCAACGACTTGGATGATGCATATTCCCGTTTAACCGAGTCGATTGACTGCCATTACAGGTATTATGGGCCGAATATGCAGATCTGCCAAGAGCACGAAGCATCGTTGGCAGAGTCATATGCATCAAATATACCTAGCTCGGAGGTGCACGATGAGGATACTGAGACTAACAGTGATTTATCTGAGGTGCCGTTGTGTGCTGGGCTGCCTCCTTTGCAAATACATGACGGAGAGCAGGGCTATAACGACCCGTTACTTGCCGCTTCCCCTCGAAATACTTCGACTATATGAGTAATTGATGGATGTGGAGGAGAAGTACTTTGCTTTGTGCTCATATGTCTGCTGTAAACATGAAATTATTGCTAGGGAAGGTGTACTTTCATCTTTTGTTCGACGTTTGTTGAGAAAATGCCATATTCGAATGGAGAAAGAATGTATGATCTTCAGTTCTCTCACAATTCTGCTTTTCAGAGAACTGTGTCTGTATCATTCTAGCCATTCTGAGTCAAATCACCTATTTGCTCACTTGTCGCGGGCCACAGGTAGATTGCCAAGGCCTGTGAATGTGATTCCCCTAAAGTAGACTGCAGAGTATATATATGTACGTCGCTGGGTTTGGTGCGAGCAGTATATAGTTGCTTGTGCACCAATCTACAAAGTGGGAATTGGAACAATGCTCGTGTGCGTCCATGTTGGTATGGTTATGATGCTCATTTGATTACACATGCAGGCCAGCAGCTTCCACAGTAAGATACATTGATGTTGATAACGCATTATGGTAGTCAGGTAGACTGAGATGGCATATGTTCCTTCATGTAGCAATAGTATTCAGATATTATTGCAATTACAGTACCCGCTTAGTCTATCTACCTATCCCTTCGCTACCAGCCTATCATAATCACACTTACGTCCGCCTATTCAAGCCATTCCCCCTCTACTCAACATGAAACAGCCAGCCTACTACCAAAGATAGCTTCCACCCATCCGACTATTTATTACCCCTCCATAACTTCCATTCCATCCCTACTCGATATTTACATAAAACAAGCACCCAATAAAACCTTCCACGCACCAGCTCCCGTCTATTTCTGCTTTTGGTATGTCTATTTGCCAACTTTTGTTCGTACTCATACCTGCCCTTTCATGTAATGAAGCATATCAAAGGAAAGTAGATGAAAAGAAGGTGCCAGACCTTTCTGATCCCCAACAACATCTCCTGCTGTGTCGCGTAGTGGAGGGAAAATATAAATTAAAATGAAACTCAAAGAGAAAGTCAAGAACAACTCCATATCATTGATTCCTTCCTCAGCTAGAATTGCCAAAAGTTAAAGTCAAAGTCAAAATCAATAAGAGGGAAGAAAATCCAAGCAAATGTTCCATTCATAAGCCTGGATATTGAAAACAAAACACAGACCCCGATCTGGGAAATCCAAAGGGCAAAAGACGTCCTTGAAATTAAAGAAATACGAAATAGTTGCAAAGTCCGAATCAAGGAAAGGGGGAATCGACCCTTCACCTACTTCAGCTTCATGTTAGTTAATCCCGCCAACAATCCTGATTATCACCAAAGTCGAACTCGGATTTTAGACCCCAAGTAGCGTTTGTATTGTTCCATCCGCGTATATCGAAAGTTGATGGGCGGTCGCTGGATTCTCCTTGGGTCTCGATTGCTTTCCGGGACTTCTTTTCCCTCGTCCCCTTGCTACAGGTCTCGTTAGCTTGAAGATCGGAGGCACCTCGTCGCAGATTCTTGCTCGTAAGTAAAGTCAGGTTGGAATCGTTGTCAGTTGAATCATACTCTACGACAAGAGAGTCAGCTGGGATCTCGTGAAGATATGAAGGCGGTGGTGGGCAACTTGTAGAGGGCTCGATGGGAGTTTCGGCGTTAGTGCTATTCGTACCAACGACAATGCTCGTGCCTGGATCTTTATTCTCGCGAAGAGAATCATGAGAGTTGGTTGGAGAAACAATCTTTGCCTCGAAGATGCTCATATTAAGAAGTTCGGTACCATTATCAGTGGCCTCTCTACCGAAAGCGGGACGACCGTTGGACATGCGTCTTTCCTGTTTCGGTTTTGGTAATGCATTATTGGGTAGTAGAGAGCTTCCAGCTGAAGGACTTGCCTCTAGAGGAGAGGGCATAGACGGGGAAGAGACAGATTCGGCCTTGTTATTAGGTTCTGTGCTGTGTTTGGGCGGTGTACTTTCAGAAGAGCTCCCAGTATATTCCAAAGAATCGTTTTGACCGTCAGTCCAATTGCGGCGAGGGGCTCGCTGGGGCAGCGTGGGTGACAGCCTTTCGGGTTCAGATTGATGATTTCCGCGATTGTGATGCTTTGGAGGTGTTGGAACCTTAGGAGGAACTTTAAACCCAGATGTGTACTGTGGGGAACTTGGTGTCATGCAAGGCAGTGGCTTCGGAGATAGGTTTTGGCGTGCAAGTCGATCTAATAGGAAATTAGTAAAATGAAACATACATAGGAGCTAGTTTCTACTCACCAACTTCCCAAAATTCTCGACTAGAGTTTGAAGAAGCAAGATCGCTATCAACGGACTCATTTCGTCGATAACTACGTCGGGAAATTTCACGTTCGTAAGAGTCATGGGGCCTGTGGTGACTACTTCTGTTGTCAGATTCGCTAGAGTCGTTCGATGATCGATATTCGTGAGATTGTTCATGTATGCTCTTTTCAAAGTCCCAACGTCTAACGTTCGTCCAGGCTCGCTCAGAACTTCCTCGACCTGAAAAACCGGGATGTTCCACTTTTCTCCTGCTGACTTCTTCATTTACCTTTGAGGTTAGGGGATCGACTGATCTTACTCGCTTTATCGCTTCACGTGCCTCTTCAGGTGCTGCTGCACTCTGAGAAGAAATATCATGGTAATCTCGATCGTACGAGCGACCTTCACGCCTATTCTCAGTCCGAGTCTCCCGCGTGTAAGAGGTGGCGTTGTCTTGATGATTATTCTCATCCTTGCTGATGGTTTTCGCATCAGTACTTCTAAGACCATAAGGCTCACGGCGGTGAATTCGAGGGTGGGCGGAAGTTTCATCTTCATATACGGGAGTAGCCAAAGAATAATCCTTGCTGATGGTTTTCGCATCAGTATTTCTAAGACCATAAGGCTCACGGCGGTGAATTCGAGGGTGGGCGGAAGTCTCATCTTCATATACGGGAGTAGCCAAGACTGTTCTATATCGTATAGGTACAAGCTCGCCCGGTGACGAGACACGTTGCTGTTTGGTCGTCCTTCGGATTGAAGAATGCGCGTCAAAGTGAACAACCGGAACTCGCCTCTCAAATGATCGACGAGTATTCGTTTTGCGATTGATGAGTATATTTGGCTGTTTTGGTCGTGCTCTGGGGATGGAATTTTGGTCAGACAGATCTTCTGCATCAATAGAGTCTTCGATAGAAGCCATTCTTCTCGGTAAGTCCTTCATCTGAGGAACTTTTATTATAGCTCTCTCTTTCGGCGAACTCTCTTCGACAATCGGATCACTATATCGATTGGAGCTGCGCTTATCCCTCTTGTTTTTAATCGCTACCTCAATACTACTTGAACGTGCAGAATGAGATGAGCTGCTGTATTGAATCTGTTACAGTAACGTCGTCAGTCCATGATTTCCAGTTATTGCTTTAGATGAGATTACCTTCCTATGCTCCTTTGGCTTTTTGCTTCGATATCTAGTTCTCTTACCCTCATTGCTAGTTACTGAGCTATCATCCCGCTGGCATTTATGGCAAAACCCCGGGACCGGATTTTCTCCAGGTTTTAGGGGATTGTTGTGATGATATCTCCGAGATCGAATCCGTCCACAATTTGCACATACATGCTTGTTGATTATGACTGTCTCGGTCGCCTGCGGGGAAGGTTTGTCGTTAGGACCAGAAGTTTTATTAACCGGCTCGTTGTTTTTGATTTTCAGTGGCTCAGAGAACGACCTCTGTAGGAAATCCTCATCTACTTGTTTGAGATCTTCGAAGGCTGCTGCAGGTTGAGATATATTTCGAGCTTGTTTTGAAATAGCATATCGTCCTGGAAGTGGTTGTGGAGGATATGGCTGCATGGGAGCGAATTGCGGAAATGACGGTGTCGTAGGAAATAACGTGTTTGGTGGAGGACCTGGATACATCGGACAAGGAAATAATATTGATGGAGGTGGAGGTCCAAGTACAGTTGGTAGCATTGGGGCCATCGTAGGAAACGGTGGTTGAGGAATTGACATCGAATCAGGTACTTGTTGATGAGGATCGTAAGGTGTCCCAGCAAGGAGGGGCGTGGAGATCTTTTTCAAATTTTCAGAAGATTTAACACGTCTTGTGAGGACCTTCGATGTGCGAATGCCCCCAAACGCTTCTCCCAGTAAGCTCACTCCGGTGCTATTGCGCTTGGAAGGAAGGTCGCGTGCAAGCACGAGACGCCCGTTGACATGAGTTGCATATGGTTTTCCGCGTGGTACGGCACCTTCGACATCTGAAGCATCATAGACGCCATGGCGTGGTGCTCTGTATCTTTTATGGATTTAGTGTCTTTCATTTATAAGGATAGAGTCAATGAATGGTAAGAGCGTTTCAATTGCTAGAGTCAACGCAACGAACTTACAAGGTGATCATTTCGTAGACCTTTGGTCTAGTATGTGGTTTTCAGACGCACCATAAGTGATCTTGAGGGACTGTGGACTGAAACACCATGGGACTGGGCTATTACAGAGCTTTTCCGAGCAGTAAGAAAGGCGATAGACCAGAAGAAGAACAAGAAAATAACCGCCACAGAGGTAGACTGGTAAAATCGAGAGAGCGAGCGACGACAGTGAAATCCAAATATGGTGCGATTAGCCCACTGCGGTTCGGTTTTGAAATCAATCGGGCGCTTTCGGACGACAAGGCATCGGTTCCTGCCGCTTTTGGTTGTAGCTGGTTGAGTGAATTTGTCCGAAATTCTCGCTCGACAACCACAACCATGAGCTAGTCAGACTCTCATTGATTGTCTTACTACTCCGGATGATAAGGAGTTGAGTGTCGATGTTACCCAGGCAGTATCGTGACATCTGCCGACTTCGGAAGCTTGGGCGTTCAAACATCAGCAGCTCAGTCGTGGTATTGAGTGAACATATCAACTGTTCGGCTCTGATGGGGTACCCTCACTATCCGACCGCTCTAACCCATTACGATAATGAAGTCTATTCCGCCGCAGTGCATGGCACATTGACTACTCCGCCGACAGTATCTAGACCAGATTTCACAACTTACCCCCTGGCCGAAACGTTTGATTCACTTCCAGTAATGGCCTTTTGTTCAAAAATAAATTTCTTTCTATACATAGCTGCAGGACAGCTTTTTTAGAGCGCCAGTCCAAGATAAGAGACAAGATGATGATACAAAAGCAAAAAGTGTTTCCTTTAGTCAACCCTCAAAACTTTTGGCCCCCTTCTCTTTGTAGTCTTCTTCTTCTTGTTTCCTCGCTCGAAGGATGCAGCGGACGCATGGTCTCGACCAACATTGTCAAGGTCCTTCACCTTGTAGATTCGAATGATCCAATTTTCGCTGGTGAATGCCTCATCCAAAGTATTTAGAACCGGCCCATTGTCTGGCATCTTCACACTGCGAACTCTGTCCGTGGCTTGTCCTTGTGGGAAAAGAGAGTTATAGTTGTAGTAAGACATTTTGTACCTATAGAATTGTTAGTAATAATTCATGCTACCCGGAGTACTGTCTTACATCAAACTTTCTTTCATGGTCTGAGTAGCACCTTCGTCTACTCTATATTCTCCTCGATCAGTGAAGAAATCACGTTCCTTGACCTCATCGGGCCAGATACCTTCAGCAATTCTGACCATCCACAAGAATTTGTTGATATCATCCCCGGAGTAGCCGAGAAGACCACCGAATACGACAAGGACATAGTCAACTTCGTGTTGACGCATGATAGGGTAGCTGACTTCTTCACGAGAGCTCATCGCTTTGCCAACCGTGGCGATGTGAGTATTATTCCAGGTGTTGTTATCAACAAGCGTCGGCCTATCAGCCATTCCGCCAATTTGGTATCCATAATCCCACCAAGACATAATCTTGGCATCTTCCTTAGTGTTTTGTCGGAGCCATTGGTATGCCTCTCTGTAATCATCAATGATATGTTGGCTACCATCTGCAAGCCTGCTTGCCAACACAACCGAGGGCGATGAGTAAGCATTTGATGTTACCCAAGTACAATGTAGAACAAAGATCAAGAGGTAAGTTGTCATAGCTGTAACTACTGACAACTTGGAGAAGGATGCGTAGATTCCGACAAGAGGTTGTCTCATAGACCGAAGTCCTTCTTGCTTAGTAGCCTTCTTTACTGCTGTTGGAGTGCCATTGGCAGCATCAGATGTAGCACCTGGAGCTGGTGCTTCAGGAGACTCTAGCGTGAGATAAGTGTCTAGAATGTTGGACAAGGCTAGAGCTGCAGCTACACAAACAATTGGAGTCAATGTGAGCATCAAACGAACCATGACACCTGAGAAGTAACTGGCAAGAATAGCATATACAACAACGAAGACTTGCTCATCTGCTAGGTTCAAAAAGCAGAGGTAAACACCAGCCGGGAACAACCAAATGAGGAGATTGAGATCGAAGAAGTAGGCCGGCCATGCAGTAGGCTGATGCTCGGAGACCGACGCAATGATAGGGATATGGATCTTGGCGTAGCCCGTGTCCCAAAGAGAGTAGAATCGCCCGGTCCAGGGGGCGATGACTCCAGAAACTGTCAGAAGAACAAGTCCGCCGAAGGAGATGATGAACACAGCCAAGACAAAGCCTCTAAGGAGGGTTGCGAATTGTTTACTTGGCACACCAGCACGGACAAATTCAACGAAGCCGACTAATTGAAGCAGACCGAAAACACCTGCGAGAGGTCAGTTTGTAAAGAGTAAATAAATAGAAGGATTTACTCACCGAGAGCAGACATATGCTCGCTACTGCGAATTGGCAAGAAACCCACAAATGGAATCTGCATACTGGCCAACGTGCCAAGAGCGTACCAGGTACAATAACTGACATAGATTCTCGGACTGAATCTTCCCATGCAAACCAAAACGAATACGTGAAGAGGAATCAAATTGGTGATGAAGACGTATCCTCCCCATGCGGACACCATGTATCCATAGAATAAGGCGCAAAGCGCACCCCAGAATGCAGACCCGAGTTTCACAGCCTTGATCCAGAGGTAGAACGTGAAGACAAGTAAGAAGATCGCAATGGCTTCGTTATCATAGCTGCCTGCAACTGATCGCGAAATGTAACCCGGAGCAATTCCCATGAAGATAGCGGCGAGAAGACCAGCTGAAGGAGAAGTGGACATCTCATTTGTGAAGAGGTATGTTGCGAAGGCAGTCAAGCCGGAGAAACCTGGGGCAAGGAGCACACAGATGTTCCGGATATCAACTGGTATAGTAAGAGCGCGGAGAGCATGGTAGATAACCCCACTGGTTACCATAAGTCCTGGGTATAATGTTCCACCAGTAACTCGTCCGAGAGGATGCCATGTTCGGTCGTCGAACCAATCCCAAAAGTCGTAAAAGCCATGAGATACTAAGTATTTTGTTGCTCTGAAGTTGAACCAGGGATCGACTATTCAGAGGTTAGTAATTGGTACTCGATTGAGACATCTGTCGAAGAAGAGCTTTGTGCATTGTGGGGTTCAGTACTAACATTCGTGAATGATACTCTCGAAGCCTGTTCAGAATGGGGTCAGCTGCTGTTCAAAGTGAAGGGAAGCAATGCATGGAGCATAGCAGAATGCTCATTATTGCCAACGCCAGCGGCATTGAGGCAAAACATTCCAATTGCTTGGGTTACGGAATACGTACGAATCACAGAAAACAAACGACTAGCAATTGCAGCCGCAGCAATTAAACAGAGAATAACAATTCGTAAAACTCCTCGAGTGTTCTTCCCGGTACTTCCTTGGAAGAACGGCTCCTGAGGTTTAGCAACCATTTTGCAGCGTTTAGATAAAGAAAAGTTGTCGCTGTGAAGAATCTCGAGATTAACACATATCTGTTCGCATGCTACAATCGAGAGCTCCGCGTCAGTTTACAGGGATTAGACTCGCGGCCCGCCGCACTAAAAAGATCACGTGCAGCTCGGAAAGGTTCCAGCTGGAATCGCTTTGAGGAAGATGGACATATCGCGTAGCGTTCGGATACCTAGCTTGTGCAAGTTAAACTGAGATATGTTCTAGTCAAAGGCTGTGTTGTAGGATTTTCACTCGCAAGGCTGATATATGTGACAATGCCAGCTGACCGGCTGCGTATACATTCGAGGTAGTAGAGATTTCGAAGACTACGTTTGGCAACCTGTGGGCAGGTTCGCTCTCAACAAAACATGGGAAATATATTACAATGCCCAGAAAAATAAGGCGGCTCGCAAAACGCCTATCCTTACATCGTACACGATCGACAACTGGTCTCCAACAACAGAAGCTTCCGGCTGTATTGGTCTATAGTACAATGTACAAGAGTTTATCACCTGGGTGACGTCTAAAGCTTTTCGTATGTTTCAACCACCCTGCGGCCTCCCCAGACATCGCTGGAGCTCATGCCAGTTGCCACAATCCCCAATCAATGATGCCATCTATCATTACCCATAATTAAACCCATTGCTTCATGCCCCCCCTACTTATTCTCCGCTGCCAGAACGTTCAAGTATGCCTCCAGGTCGAATCTCGAGTCCATAGGATCCCGTATAACTGTTGAGAAGGTTAGCATAGTACTCAACACAGCTTATCACAGCCAAAGAGGAACAGCTCTCTCGTCATTGAGCGGATCCGTATTGTAGTGTGACGTCGGGGAAGTGAAGCAAGGGAGGTAGACGTACTGTCACCACTTTCTGTCTTTTGGCTTGCTGGCAAGTGCTTTTTCGAGTATTCTGCCTTGGCCTGCTCAATCAACTTTTGCTTGTGCTCATATTCTCGCTGCTTCTCTGCCAACTTTGCGGACGCTGAAAGGGCAGATTGGTGGTAGAATCCGTAGAAAACACCAGCGCCAAGCGCTGACCACCGCAGAACCTATGAAGAAGCACCTTTCAGCAAATATTCCAGCGAGATGCCATAAAGTGTGATCAAATTGAGGAGGGGGTAACCCGCAGGTTGTGGTGGAGCTTCGCGCAAAAAAACTTGGAACATACGTTTACCCCAGTTGAAGCCATCGGGAGCTGCTGAGAAAATGTGTTGAGAGCGAGGTAATAAGGAGAGTGATGGCTGAAGGGACACCAATTGGGGATGGTAGTACACTTAAAGAAAGGTGGAGTAGTTGTTGTCGGCGATCAACTTTTCACAAATTCAAGGTGGTCGGATGAAATTCGAGCTCCATCACGGCACTTTGCGGATCACTAGCCACACCGGGGGGCACAACAATTGAACTTTTCATTTTGTGCATCACGTGATTCCATTAAATGCGGTCGACGCACCAGGACGCGTTAAGCTAAAGAGGTACAGATTAGAATCGCATGAATCCAAACACGGCTAACTTACTTTTTAATAATACTTCTCGGTACATGCAATTGTGAAGATTCCCGCCATTTGTGTATCTCATCCAAGCCACCAAATCCCTTAAATTGCGGTAAAACAACGATTCGTGCCCCACGACATGGGCATGCGGTTCGAATACAATGCAGCAACAACGTCGAGATGAGATTCTGGCAAAGAAGGCCAAGCTTGCAGAGCTGAAAAAGCAAAGGGAACTTCGTGCCAGAGAAGTTTCCGCAAGTAGGCAGAGTGTGGGGAGTTCAAGTGATGTACTATACCACTTTTCCTCGTTGAACCAAACTAATCAACAGTAGCTCGCATCTCCTACCCCGGGAAGGGCAGACAACCGGAGAGAACTCGACAGCTTAATATCCAGTTTAGTTGGCGACAGTAGGCCGAGTTCTACTGGTCCAGGAGGAATAGGATCACCAGTGAAAGGAAGTCGACCAAATAGCGTTTTAAGTGCCGGTGAACTCAGCAACGAGAATTCAGAATTGGGTCCTTCAGTTAGTCAACCTTTGCAGCCGCAGACCCTCTCGATTTCGACACAGTCTCTGTCTACCGTTCCATTATCTACAGTATATGAATTTACGCCGTCGCCGGTGAAGGAAGTATTCTCGTACAGTAAAGGGGTACAAACAACAGAAGAATGGAGCACGCAGACCTCCAGGCCAAGGGCCTTCGAAGATTCTGACGAAGAGAATGATAGATCTTCTGCTGTGCAGTCTCCCAATAAGCGACTAAGCAGACGGGAGCGGGACAGAGAGGAAGAATTAAGAGAGAACATCCGGAGAGAAATTGAGGAAGAACTGAGGGCAACCAGGGATCTTGTAGATGGGTCGGTAAGACCAACTTCGCAGCATACCTCGACATCGAACTTTCCAGCAAGGATATTAACAGCCGAAGAACTTAATGCCGTAACCTCATCAGAAGAGTTCATGGACTTCGTCGAAAGGTCTAGCAAGGTTATAGAAAGAGCTTTAGATCAGGAATACGATGTGCTCGCGGACTACGGATTAAGTGGTGCGAATGGAGTTGGAGATGACGACGAATATGGTAATACTGGCGGAAGAGGAAGAAGGAAGATCAGGGAGGTAGCGCAATTCTATGATGAAAGGTGGTCAAAGAAAAGGATGATCACTGCTATCAATTTCTCGCCCAAATTCCCCGAACTTGTCCTTGCAGCCTACACAAAGAACCCTTCCGCGCCACACGATCCCGATGGACTAGTTCAGGTTTGGAATATGCATCTCCATGACCGACCCGAATTCGTCTTTCATGCTCAATCAGATGTTCTTGCCGCGAAATTTTCGCCGTTCCACCCCAATTTGATTATTGGAGGTGCTTACAGTGGCCAAGTCTTGCTCTGGGACACAAGAGCAAAATCGGCACCAGTTCAGAAAACACCTTTGACCGGCTCCGGTCACACTCATCCGGTTTACTCTGTTGATATAGTGGGTACGCAGAATGCCAACAACATTATTTCATGCTCAACCGACGGTGTTATGTGTGGCTGGACTGTTGACATGCTCGCACAGCCTCAAGAATTACTAACCTTGACAACCCCACCGCCCGCCAAAACAGAAGACATGAGCCCTACCTGCATGGCGTTCCCCCAAACGGATCCAACCTACTTCTTAGTAGGTTCAGAAGAAGGAACGGTCTACTCGTGCCATCGATACGATCGAGCAGGAGCCAAGGCTGGAGTGGACCAGCGAGTCAGCTATCGAGGCCACGCAGCACCAGTCATGTCTTTGAACTTCCATCCAGCCAAAGGACCCGTTGATCTCGGGGATCTACTTCTTACCAGCTCTCTTGACTGGAGTGTCAAGCTATGGAAGGTCCGCGCACCAGCCGCAAGCTCCACAACAGCCATCACAGGCGAAGGCCACACCGTAGCCCCGCTCTTCGACTTTACGCGGGAGGATCTCGTCTACGACGCTGCTTGGTCGCCCATTAAACCAGGCGTCTTCTCCCTCGTTGACGGGGCAGGCAATCTTGAAGTCTGGGACATTACCATTGACACCGAAGTGCCCGTCTCGAAAGTGCAACCGAGCGGCCGAAAGGGTGGTCGTAGTATGATGTCTAAAAGTTTGAATCGCGTGGCATGGGAGCAGACCGAAGGAAAGCGCCTTGCGACAGGTGGTATTGATGGCATGTTATCAATATTTGAAGTGGGGCCTGATCTAGGCGGAAAAGATAGTGCGAGGAATGAGGAGTGGGCCAGTGTCAAGAAACTGGTGGCGAAGATGGAGGCTGCGGCCCAACCGGGTGCGAATGGTGCGAATGGGATCAATGGGATCTAGTAACTGGGAAGTGGATCGAATGATGCGTGATGGGAATGTTTGAAGGCGGGACGATGGTTTATGTCGGCTAGTTAATGAGCTGTTTAGGAGGTCATGATGGCGTCGTCGCGTTGCATATACCCTGATTAATGTCAACATACTCTGTGTTTTGCCTTGTGTCTTGCATGCTTTTGATCGGCACGGGGCATGCCTCGGGTGCAATCATACGGATGGGCTGTGACTTGATACGACAATACCATCTGCTAGCGAACATCATGCATGTCTCATACTAGGATAAAGATTCTGTATTAATGACCAGCTCAATTACTATGTGTACAACCAACCACTACCTTCAAGGAAATTTGAATTCCAGTTGTATGTGCTCGTCAATTATGTACGGTACGAAAAGGGGTCTAATAACACCCATGACCCCCAAATGTTGCAGAGAAAGATATCTCAGAATAAAGCCCAAATGTGTATGACAACACGCTTCAAATCGCCAGACTCAACGCACTTAGACGGTCTTACCGTTCAGAGGGCTGTTCTTATCAAAAACATCCGTCTCAATCAAGTCACTGTACTTCAAGCCTCCTTGCTTCCTAACCTCATCCATTACATCCATAATAACCCCACTCTCCCTCCAATCCAGCCCCTCACTCTCCAAACGCCCGTCTCTCAGACACCTCCCGACCTCGTCAGCCTCCCACGCCATCCCATGTCCCCACCCGTCCCGCTCCGCATCCTTCGGAATCGGACAATCCACCGTCTCAAACTCGCCTTCGCGGTTCGCGTTCTTCAGCACCCGATACCGCAAGGGCCGGTACGCGGGGCCAAAGACCTGAATCTCCCCCTTTGTGCCCTGGATGCGGATGCTGGGGGCCTCGGCCTCGGACGCCTCGCCGTGCTTGTCGGGCTGCGTGGCAACGCGCATGCCGGTGGTGGCGATGCCCATGCTTCTGTTCTGTGGGAAGTGCAGGATCACCGAGGTCATTTCGTCGACGCCCGTCGGGTCGTATTTCTGCACGGCGGCGAGGACGCGCGGGACTTCGCGGTCGGCCGGCGCGCGCGCTTGGCAGTGGTACAGGATTTGGAATACCCATGTTAGAGAGTAGATGCCTAGATCGAGCAGCGCGCCGCCAGCCAGATCGGGGTTCACCATACGGTTGGAGGTGGGGAAGGAGAGGGAGCCGTCGTCTTTGGCCTCGGCAATCGATAGGTCTGCGAATACGCGATGCACGACACCAATCTCACCATCCTTTACCAATTCTCGTATTTTAATACTGAGAGGGAAGTAGCGTGTCCAAACCGCTTCCATGAAGAAGAGGTTTTTCTCTTTGGCCGTCTCAAACAGCTTGCGTGCTTGCGCGGCATTGACCGTGAGTGCTTTTTCGCAGAGAACGTGTTTATTGGCCTGCAGAGCTAGCATAGCATTTTGGAAATGGTGGGAGTGCGGCGTCGCAACGTAAATCACGTCGACGGAAGGGTCAGCAACGAGCTCATGATAAGAGCCATAGGCTTTGGCTGTAGAGGGGGCTTTGATATCGCGTAGGAAACTGCTGGCGCGGGCAGCGGAGGTGGAGGAGGCGGCGGCTACAATGGTGTGCTTAATGTCATGGACATCGCGAGTGGCAGGGTTGCAGAGGATGTCTTTGCAGAATGCTAGGTGAGCGTTAGCATATGTTTCGACTGAGACTGATGCCTCCGTCAAGAATTGAAGGGTGTATACTTGTTGCAATGCCTCCCGTAGCCAGAATACCCCACTTCACTTCATATGGTTGTGATGCCATTGTATTGGCAGTCTGATCAGAAACAGACAACGCTCTATCAATCTTTCAAGGAAATAGTATTTCCAATTCTCAAAGTTGCACCCACAGAGAATATGCAATTGATGTAGACGAAAGGTCTGGGTGTTCCTTTTAGCTCGAACTGCCAAGACTCAAGCCATTTATCCAAATTATCGGATACCCCGCTGTACAGCAACCCCGCCATACGGGAGGAGCCCCACCATGCCGGGATAGACAACTCCGACAGCGATCATCTCTCGTTCTGTCACTGCGCACGGCATTGTCATAACTTGCCGTCAACTCCTCCCAAACCGGGAATCCTTCTGTCCGTGATATTCCACATTCCACATTCATTCTAAAATTGGGCATCAACACTCTCCTCCCCTTCCACCCTTTAGCAAGACGCACCAAGCCCACATTCCAAAACTCGCCTTGGGCATTGACGCTCCGCTGGCTCTCCGAGGGCCACTGCCGTGGAGGCAGACTATTTCTTCTATATACCCTTCTACCAATCTATCTATTCTGCCTCCACGGCAGTGGCCCTCGGAGAGCCAGCGGAGCGTCATTTATTAGTTAACCTTGGCCTAAATGAATCAAGGCGTTGGCCAGGGCAACCCGCCGACCCCTTTCACAAGGCATCCTCTCCAGATTCCTTGGGACCCGAATGCGCCGTTCTTCAACTCATCTCCCCATTACAAGATCAGCCTAGCCAACGTACGGGTATATCAAACTTTACGGCAACTAGCAAAAAAAAAAAACGCCACAAGCTCCAAATCCAATTCACGTTTCTACTGGGCCAAGATACTCCCCCTCCCTGCATTGCATTGTCCTACAAAGGCTCTCTCATAATCACTAGGTTAAGTTGGAAGAAAGATTCATTGAACTTTCCCTAACTTATCTAATCTCTATCTCCTTCAAACGCCGACGATGGTCTGGTGCTGCACTCTCTCCTCTCTCTTCTTCCCTTTGTAGCGCAGAATCGCTCTTTGGAGACGCAGTAGCAAGGCTCGTTGAGGAAATTTAGTCCAGGGAAAAGGAGAAGCGAGATATTAGAGTTATAGGGAAGTAGATGGATGGAGATGGAAGGCAGAAATAGGAAAGATCAGCAAGACATACAGGCAAACAGGAGAATCATGTCACATCACAGGCATTTTGTAGTTTAGACTATATAGATATATAGCCAAAATATAGTTCATTAATCTTCCAGTAGCAAAATTTGGTATCGTGCATTATATAATGATGCCGCATAGACACAGATTCCCCAGTATCCAAACTCCAACTTTGCCGTTGGAAAAGTCATCCAAGCGAGTATAAATACATTTAAACCGTGCAACATGCATTCCGGGTATGAAACAGAACTGCATCTCCTCATGCAGAAGTAGAAAAGTCTTTCATCTCCTATCTCTACCAAGCCAAGAGAAGGGACAAACACCGACACTCCAGCAAACAACAAGAGTCAACTCAACTTCAATTGTAAGTTGTTTTTTGAACCGCTCATTCATAAACCTACAGATTCATCCACCTCATAAACGACGGAACATGACATCTATTTTGACTGCCTACGTTGGTAAAACAGTAAATATGGCAATTTTGACTCAAGTGCCTGCTTCACACTCGAACTCGACTTCTGCTCATCATTGAAGCAATTCCATCGACCATCAGGCCCACGTGCATCACAAACGTAATGCCCCCAGTCAAGACTTCCCGAGTGCGAAATGAAAGCTGTCAGCTCATAAGAAAGGCAATCCTTGTTGCCAGCGTCGCGGTAAGGGCCAAGATCAAGAGTCAAATCAATAGGTAGACGAAGCTTGTCCTTGCTACCATCATACCCAAACCTTTTGAGTTGGACGAACAAGATGTCCGGAGCGTGGCCAATCACCTGCGAACGGTGGACATTGCCCTGTTTCTTGCACTTCTCGCAACGGTATCCTTCAATAGTCTCCTCCATGTACTCCTTCACGTACGCGGATAGAGAACCGCCACGGATCCGGGGCTTGAGCGGTATGGACAGACTGCGCTCGCTCATTGGGTTCGTAGAGATGTTTCCGCACTTAGCACAGGTGATTTTACTTTCCAATCCAAGTTGTGTAATAGCCTGCAGACTGCTAACGCTCCTAAGTAGAGGTATTAGGCCATGTTGTAGACAGTAGCGCTTGGATGAAGACTCACGGCTCTGGAAGCTGCTCACTCATGGTACTGAGAACCCACGATAATTGCTCATCTGCATCCATCTGTTCTCCGCTCAAAGAACCTTCCCAACGAACTATTGGGCTCGTCAGTAATGATACAGGTAAAATAGGAGAAAATGAAACTTACGAGATTTGAACTGGGTCTCAAGACGCCGGAGCAAGACCGTGAATTCTCTAGAGGAGAATTCAGGCGACCAATACTTCAACGCCAAGATGCGCAGAGAGCAGGCCAAGCACTTCTGCTGCTCGATGACACCTGGTAGAAATGTAAGTCAAGCGGCTCCGGAGGTTTTAGAAGTTCCTCTTACAATGTTTCGGCAGGTGCTGTTCAATCAAGAAGTTGACGAACTTAGGCAAATGCAGAAGAGACTGCAAGAGACTATTGCGGTAGCACAGCACATTAGGGTTATACATGCCCCGTTGGGCAGAGGTGGGCATCCTTTTATACTCTGAACTCGTCTTGTTGGCCTAAACTGCATTAGAGCTTGAGTGACAAAAAGATTCAAGGCAAATTACCAAGCTGCGTCTCTTTCGAACATTCATTGCGAACCGTCGCACATTCGATCTTCTGTCAATGTGGGAGTCATTGTCGATGGTCCCCGCTGAAGCCGGCACAGCATCAATGATTGTTGCGGTTGTATTGACTTCAGCGAATTAGTTCACCGAATAGCAATAAGAGCGTAAACGACGAACCTTCTTCAAGCGCCCGCTTGAACTTTTTGGTGATTGGATTTTCTTCATTATCTCCGTCTGGAAGCCGCCGCTTAGGTGACGTGCACGTCTGTGAATCAATTTTCAAACAAGTTTTCGTTTCTGATGTAGGTGATGGAGGGGGAAGAGATGACGGAGGCGTAGCATAAGAGGCCATAGCCTCAGAAGAAGAAGGAGGAGGCGAGACAGACGCAGGTGCAGGTGAAGAGGAAGTCGAAGAGCTTGTAGAAGAAGACATTTTCGAAGACGACCTCTTTCTCGCAGGTAATCTGCGCCTATAGTTCTTCGACGAAGAGAAGTAGTTTGCTCGATAGTATTTCGAAAAGTTTGGGTTGTTTGACAGAACTGATCGCGGTTTATACTTTAGAATGTCATTTCTATAAGTCGATGAGGGGAACGAGTCAAAGGGAGAAAAAGAGCCAGAGCCCTTGTAGTATTTCTGGACTTTGGTCGCCATTCTGAATTCTTTGGCCTTGACTGTATTGTTTTCGTCGATTGTGATTGTTGATTCGAATTGCACAATAGGATCGTAGACGCGAACTGGTGTAAACACGATATATGACCAAACTTCTTCCTTCTCTTTTCTTCTGACAAGGAGAGAAGAGGCGGGACCTTCAATCAATTGGACACTGGCCTAGTGAAGTGATGTACTGTCGTCGTGTTATGCCAGGACAACACCCTGAAGTTGTCTCGCCGTCGTCAGGTCTTAAATAAACAATATCCCAAGCAGTTCGTATCCCTTCAGCTTCCTCTCAGATTTGTAGTGAAACGCGGTATGTATAACAGAATGAATTTGAATTCTCGTTGGAATTCAATCGATGACTCAAAACCGCATATACTCAATCTGCACATCGAGTCAACGATTATCTTCCGAGGTACTAAACAAGTAATTTCAAATGGAGTCGCGGACGTCGTTTATCAGGGCTGGCACTTGAGTATGGAGGTGAGTAAGAGCTTTTGTCTATGATATTCTATGATTGAGTCAAGCAAACACAACGCGATTAATCGTATCGAGGTTGGGGAATCGTCATTGTCGAAGGTCGTCTTTCCGATGTCTCGTCCAAAGTCGAGAAAAGGCGTCAACATTGAGATCTAGGTGGTGGTTCGCCAAACCAAAGTTTTTTTTCTTGCCTCACTTCACCGAGACTCAAAACAGTTTAGTGCAATTGAGCTCCGACTACCGATTTCGGGAATAACTCCGCTTTGGGGATTAGACTTCTCTTCACCCGCACGCCTTACCCGTCGGGACACCAATTAAATGATCTTTATTTAATTTACCGATTTGGTCATTTCTTATCACAATAAACTATACTTCGTATGTCTGTGTCTGATTGTGCGAGTGAAATTTGGAAGTTTGTGGTCGGTTGGTGAATTAGTACATCTAGTAGTACGGACGTACCTTGTCACGCACCTGTCCTATCATTTATCTGAGGACACTAGCGGGGGGAAACGTCCCACCATCCATATGCAATCCATTTACTTTTTTCGCCCAGAAAGCTCAACTGTTGTTCACACAAGGTTCAGGAGCAGCCACCGAACCGGCGTCTGTCCAAAAAGCAAGACACATCCAACCGACGACGAACCATTGGGGTTGAGAGCCAAGAAAGACCATGACCTCACCAACCCCAGATCTTGCCCCAGAAAAGTATGAAGAGCAACACGTTCACGAAGTGTACGAGCAAATCGCGTCGCACTTCTCCTCCACCCGGTACAAGCCCTGGCCAATCGTAGAAGCGTTCCTGCAATCTATGGCCCCGGGCTCCATCGGCCTCGACGTTGGATGTGGGAACGGAAAATATCTAGCCGTCAACCGGGACATATTCATAGTGGGAAGCGACCGCTCGACCAATTTGGTCAAAATAGCTACGAGTCATCAACCGCATGCTGCTGTGGTAGCGGATACCTTGGCGCTTCCGCATCAGGAAGGAAATTTTGATTTCGCAATTAGTATTGCGGTGGTGCATCATTTGTCCACGACGGAAAGGAGGAGGGAGGCCATTGGTGCGATTACGGATTGTTTGAAGAAAGCGGGTGGGAAAGCGTTGATTTATGTTTGGGCGTTGGAACAGAAGAGTAGTAGAAGAGGGTGGGATGAGGGTGGTGAGCAAGATGTCATGGTACCGTGGGTGATGAAAACTGGGAAAAAGAATAATCCGACTGGTGATGGGCCAATGGAGCAAACGTTCCAGAGATACTACCACCTGTATCGGTCTGGCGAGCTCGAGGAAGATATCACTGCCATTGGAGGAACTGTCCTAGAATCCGGGTATGAGAAGGATAACTGGTGGGCAATCTGTTCTAGAGGAGGATGAAAGTGTTGTTAGTTGTAACGAAACCAGCACATAAGATAGAGAGCATCATCGAAGACTACGATAGCCATCTGCAACACAGCATATCCAGGCCGACGCAGCCTGTCACAAAGCAATTACATAATCCACCCACCGGGTTCGCGTCTAATCTGTGGTAACGGGTAAAGTTTATACCATTATTTGGACGTTCACTCATATGCTCCTCTAACCCAAGGCTCAATCATGGAAGCAAGTATTAGGTACAAGCTACAAACTTCTTAATACAATCTAGAAGGTATCATTCTGAACACCATGCATGCCTGCAAGCAATCCGTGCTTCAAAAAGGAAGAAGTGAAAAAAAAAAAAAATCAATGCCGTGTGGGTTGTCATCTGTCGTCTCTCATCGCGCCATATCAAATGCAATATCCATCACCACTAATATGCTCCTAATCACCAATCCCAAACTTTTTCCTCAACGCCGCGATTGCAAAACTGGTATAATGAAAAACGTGCCTTCTATTGTCGCCTTCTTATCGGTTCCCTTGATGCAGATTCCGGACTCGCTCGTCGTTTCGCGTCGGGTCTGTTGCCCATTATCCCAAGAGCTGGTAACAGTGGTCCCGGGCTGTGATAGCCTCCCGGATATGCCGGTATCGACATTGAGTAAGCAGGTGTGCTGTATGGACTAACACCGGTCGTCATCTCATTAAGGCTTGGTAGAAACTGCCCCCCTCTTCCACCTCCCATTCCCATGCCTACTCCACTTCCAATCGCTGCTAAAGCCAGACCATCCGTAGGACTTGTAGGTGGTACAGACCTGGGGGTGCTTTCTCTTCGCGCAGCAATTGTGCGAGTGCCACCGCCTCGCATAGGAGGGTTGCCTTGTGCGGTGTTTGGCCTGCTGTATCTAGCGCCAATGGGTCCGGGTCCAGATATTGTACTCGATTGAGATTGAGTGTATGAGTGTCCCCGCGCAGGTGACACTCGTTGTCCTGAGGGTGGAGTGTCGAGTGTAACGCTAGAGAGGGAGAATGGAACTACGCCGGCACGCCGGGCCATATCCTGTTCACCAAGTTGCCAATGCATTGCTTCTGCAGCACGCCATGGCACCGCCATTTCTTCCGCAACTTTCGCCCACATCTCTGGTTTGAATCTGAGCCAAATGTTAATTGCTTTCCTCTCAAGGTTTTGTTTCAAGTCATTTTCAAGATGATTGCACATGAAGTAGAATAAATGGGAAAGTACCTTTCGTAAAGCCTAGCCAGCTTGTTCTTCCGTTCCTCATCCCATTCACTCCTCCTTTCCAAATAGTTCTGGTAATGCAGTCGGCAACTAATAGCACTTCTACCCGGTAACCTCTTTGAAATGTCTTCCCATTTCATGCCGCTGCCCCTCAAATCGATAATTAGGGCATCTTCTTCCGCTGACCATTTACTTTGCTTCTTCGCCGGAGACTCTGCCGGATGAGCTGGCATACTTCTTTTCCCACCAGTGCCGGAAATGACGGGGGCATACACTGGTGGTTCCGGATGTGCTATTGATGAGTGTACTGATGTCGATCTCGTGTGATTTCTATCTGGGGGCGATGAGGTTGGGGACTCATTTGAGTCCGGGTCTTTAAGGAGCAGAGAGATATCCACGGTGAATGGTCCTAATTCGCTGATACCGTCAAAGCCGACGGTTCATGTGCGAAGAGAGTGCAAAGGATGTCTATGTAGTGCTTGTTGGTTTTGCGGTTGGTTTGTGAATCATCAATTTCAAAACGCAAAATCCTGGACAACCGCAATATTATGAACGAGGGTCTTTGTCTTTATTCTTTAGTCAGGATGACTGAAAATATGAGGAAAAGCACCAGAAGGGGTGACTGACTCTTTTGACAGGTGCGAGTAATGGAGTGGTGTGAAACGGGACTAGAATCGGTATTTTCTTCAAGAATTAATGGCTTGGGATATTCGGCAAACTATCTTGAGACGGTTTCTGAGTTCTGACAACAAGATAAGCTGCGACGGGATCCTATTTCAGAAGCTTTTTTTTTTTTCGTTCGTGGAAGAAAATGCGTGGCTCGTGTAGATCCTCCTACGATTATAAGCTTGATTGGCATAAAACGAAGAGGTGATGTAGCCAATCGCGTAGAATGAGACATTTGGGTGAAAGCAGCGCCAACGGAACAGTACCTACGTCAAGTTCACTAGATGGATAAAGCATTTGCTAAAGAGGACAGGGGAGCAGGGGAACAGGGGAGCAGGGAAGAGACAGCAGAGGCGCAGGGGAGCAGCCAGCAGGGAAGATGTATCGAACATCGAACATCGCACACTGCACACTGCACACTGCACTGCAAACTGCGCGCTGCACATCGCTCATCGCTCATCGAACTCGCTCACTGATCTCCCCAGGAATAGCGACCAGGGGCAATGCTAAACGGACTGTCGGGAGCATGCGCACTGCAAATAGAGCGCTCATGGGTTTGGCTGAGGGGGCATGGGCTTTGGCATGGGCGGCATGGGAGGCATGGTGGGGGTTAGGCCAGACCAGGGGGCGCCTAGTGTGGAGGGAAGTCCGGCCACGACTTCATGCATGAACATGAACGTGAACAAGAGTGTTTTGTGGACGGGGCCTTGGTCTTAGACAAGGACTTGGACGTGGTTTGGGTGGACGGGCTGATAGGTGGATGAGTGGACTGTGGGTGGATTGCAATGAATTGTACGTCGTTGGCGCAGGTCGTTGGCGCAGGTCGTTGGCGCAGGTCCTTGTCTTCCCTTTCGTTCCCTTTTCTTCCCTTGGCCTTGCCCTTTCCCTTGCCCCGTTAACGTGCATTACTCAGAAGTTACGGAAGATCAGTTGAAACCTGAAGCGGTCGCTTGAAACCAAATCGTCCTCCTTCCACCCCTCGGAATTGTTTTAGACGCATGTCTGTGCGTAATTGGATCCGAGCATGAGAGAGGTGAGAGAGGTTGCGAGAGGTGCGAGAGGTGCGAGAGGCTGGTGCGAGAGGCCGGCATTACACAAAATTCCTTTGCGAATTACCCCTTTTGGTTGATATACATTTGATCTATATACACACGTTTGTTGAGCTACCTAATTTCCATCTCGTTTGCGCTATACCCGCCTCCCACACATACTTCGTAGAATTCATCATATGATATAATACTATGTATATATGTATGTACTTGTATGATATACCATAACTTAGTCCTTCGTAACGTGTGCACATTGACGTCGGAAAAGAACTAGCGGTCAAGTCTGCATGGGTTAGGAAGACTCGGTTTTCTATGATCTCCATATGGTTTGCATCACAATTAAACAGCCTCGATGAACCATGATCTTCGTCGTGCGTGGGGCCACCCGAACAGAGTTTAGGCTCTCTGCCCATTCATCCGCCGAAAAGTCCGTCGCTGGCGGCATGCCATCATGCCCTGTTAGTAAATGCCCTCCGTTTGCATTCTTGGTGGCTGAGGGGGAAATGTCCTTACGCGACCGTTTGAGTCAATCTCTCCGAAAGGGCTATGTTGTGCTGTTTAATATATACCCTTGATGCCTAAGTCACCTTGGAATGGCGAAAAAGCAAAGAAAAGCAATATGACGACGTTGCGTTGTTCAAACTCGAGATTTGATCGTCCGTGGTTTGCATCTGCCGGCTGCCGGTCAAGCATCAATGGGCACGATTGCATGCTCATCTGTTCCTCATTAAACGAGAAAGCCGCCGGGACCTCACATGTCGCATCTGGCGGTGTGATTTTGGTTGTTATCTTCAGGTGAGACGGCGCCATAATCGTGTAGAAGCTCGAGTCAGTACTGTGTACAAGATTTCTCACAACGAACTGAACGAAGGCAAGGTATCCACCGGTACAGTTAAGAAAGCGGCTACTAGACTAGTCCTGCGAAGGACATACACGGCGAGCGCTCGATCATAGCTTTGCAGTTCCAGTTCAGCCCTGACCAAATTTGCATGACGGCGGTGAATGCCCAGTGTTAGGTGCGAAGTAGCTGTTCACCACCAGAACTAGACTCGAAAAGTAGAATTTCCAGATCAGACGAGCACCGACTTATCGCTGTTTGTCGCACGGCCTCGGGCGATAGCGCCGCAAGCAAGCCTCACCTATTGCGTGCATAGAACCAAAAGAAACCACCTATTTGGCCAGGTAGTGGATAGTTAGTACATACGGTACAGTACACTACACGACCTAGTGGTGACAACTATCCCTATCCCCCTATTCCCTATACAAAGTAGCATAGCAACCGCTGCGGGACGCATCTGGTAAAGCATGCATCGACATCATCAGCATCACCTGTAGCCATCCGTCATGTATCTGTGCTCATTTGCCGCCAACAAGAATAGCCATTGTTGTACCGAACAAAAGGCATTTTTTTCCCAAAGCAGGGCAGAGTCCTCGAAATTAACGGCTGGGAGGTTAGTTGCCTGGTGCATTTCCTTGAGCTTAGGCATGGTTCGGCACGTTGCCGACGTTATGCCATGGAAGCTCGATAACATCATGGGTTCTTTACCTAAGAAGCCGTCGGTGAAGTAGTGAGGCCATCGTGTTTCTTGCTCCCTCGTTCCTTGTGCCGCAGCCAAGATGTTCCGATCAATGTGGGGAAGATCTTGCGAACCAAGAAGGCATTCGGATATGCAAGTCGCGTGGCATTCGGTGGCGCATACAGGGCTACAAGTACGGAGTACGAGAGAGCAGCTCATGGTCTCAGAAAAGCTTACCCATGTCTGTTTGAGCGGTGAGCATAGGCTGGAATGCTTCAGGCTCGAAAGGAACATGCGGACTAACTATAGTACAGGAATCTGGGCGAAGTGATAGAAAGATGGAAGGTTTCGGCGATAACCAACTATCAACGCAGGGTCCAAGAATATTCATGCTGAGTTCCCGTTGCTGCTGACTCTTGTCTAATATAGGAAATGCTCGAGATCGAGCTGCAAGCGGAAATTCGTCAATGGGGCGGGAAGCGTTAGAGATTACCTCCTGATCCTCTGAGCTCTGTTCCAAGTTTGAATCATGCACGAAGGACTAGCTGGTACATACAGTTCAGCAAGCATATCCATCAATCCATAAATCCATATTTTGAAGCAATGACAATCCGCTGTCTGTCAGCCTGCCAGATGTACAAAAGTACAACGAACGGACAGTTGAGTTAGTTCGGTGGCTGGTCCTTCGAAGGGGAACTTGTACTTTGCAGAACAGAAGAGAGTGTTTGACTCGAAGCATTGACGATTTCGGCGAGAAGGTGGAGATGATGGGCGGACAAGGGTTCTATGGACTATCTACTATGTATCTCTGTAGGGAGTAGAGAAGGATGAACCTGGAATTTGAAGGTTTTAGAATATTCTTTTTTCCTGTTCCAAGGCTTCGATTCCTTCTACGGCAAGTTTGAGTGCAAGATATCTGATCGAGCAACTTAGAGTAGGGACTTCGTAGTCAAGAGTAGGGACTTGGTAGTTAGTTCAATTAGTTTGTTGATTAGGTTGCTCGATTAGTTTGTTCGATGAGTTTGTTCGATGAGTTTGTTCGATGAGTTCGTTCGATTAGTTCGTTCAATTAGTCCGATGAGGGAGAAGAAAGCGAGGGGGAAATGAGGGTGTAGTTCTAGCTTGTCAGAAAAAAGCAAAAGAGGAACCTCTGACCTTCGGACGGGAAAAGTCCCGTCGACTAGGGATCATCGGATGTCCACATGAGTTTGAAGGTACACCAGGCACTGCGCTGCACTGCACTGCGTTCCTAACTGGGCCATGCTTGGACTCTCGCAAAGTAGTGGTGACATGGTGGTGACATGGTGGTGACATGGTGGTGACATGGTGGTGGCTGTGGCTGTGGTGATGGCTGTGGCTGTGGTGATGGCTGTGGCTGGTGAACTGTTCTAACCTTAGAAGGCGCGCCCGGGAAAATATTATGGGAAAAAGTCAACGTCGCCGAACACATGCAAGCCAGCCAACATCGGCCATCTGTCTACCAACGACCAAGGACAACGCACTATTTTGGTCCGAATACAACCTCAGATTTGGTCAAATACAACCTCAGATTCACGATTGCCGCGTCAGCAGTCGTTCCCGCCGCCAGGTACCGGTGTTCGGGTCCAAAGTCAATCAATCTTCAAGCTGTATCACATTTGCCCCGGATCTTTCTATTTCCAGAACATCAGACCGGAATATTTTCATCAACGGTAACAATCCAGTCCCTTGCCCCGTAGATCGTTCTAAATCAGTTCCTTGCCCCGTCTCCTCAGAGGGCCAATAGGAGAATTGTATACAGCGCTCCCATAAACCTCGAGGGTTGACACGGAAGCACGCCCTAATTGTGCGACGGCAATCCCTACCAATACACCCTCAAATCGGAGAATTCCCAAAACCTCAAAGCCTCATCCGTTACGGCTTACGAGATCTCCAAATCATCCTCAACAACCATGAATATGCAGACAGCAGGGGACATCCCCATCAATGTCACATCTGAGAACGCTTCATCCGAGCGTCGTATAAATCCATCCTGGACCATTGGCCAACTCAAGGCGAAGCTAGAACCCGTGACCGGCATTCCTCCTCTGTCTCAGAAGCTCACCCTGTCGGTCGGCAATAATCAGACTGCGGCTGTCGAGGCTCAGGATGAAGAGAATACACGACTTTCGCAGTTTGCGTTGTCACCATACGCGACCCTTCACGTGAGTTTGCCCACATTTCCTCTCTCGCTTTTTAGCTTCCGAAGCCGTAACGCGACACATGTCGTGATACTCTATGACCTTGTCTGTTCTGCAAGGCTGTCCAGAATCAAAGTTCTCTCAAGGCAGCTCCCACTATGGATGATGAGACTGAGCCATCGGTATCGTATCGAGGATTTACAGGGTTCCTCATTTCGAGTGGACATCAAGTGATTGTTCGTCGGTATCGGATGCTGGGCTATCCCAATAGTTCATTCAATAATAGCATGCCATTAAGAAGTCGGGTCATTATGGCTCGCTATGTTCGCCTTATATGGAATAGCGTTCTGCCCTGTGGACTAGTCAAACATTGCATTTCATTTCACGTTGAGTTTCTGAAGGAAACTGTCAAATTCTTTTGCTATCGATGAACCATTTGTTCCTCGGCCAAGATGGCAGGCATTCGCCCTATGGTCTCATTTGTTGAACACGTGTTGCTCGATCCGAAATTGCAAGCATAATCTTCATGCCATCAAGCACGTACCCACCGTTCTTCAATTTCGGACAGAGGCAACGCCATATCAAGCCACGTATCGTCAATAAGACGTTCCGCTGGCCCTGCTCAATTCTTTGGGCTGCAATCTTTTTTCCGCCAAATCACGTTTATGGGATCCAACCAATGAGCGCATGCTAATATCAAGTTCATCAGGTGATTGATCTCCGCCCTCCTGGACTCCGCGAAAATTATACCGACGTATCCTCGACCACCAAATGGGTTCTTCCCACTGAAGAGTACGAGAAAAAAGAAGACTCTGTGCTCGCCTGGAAGAAGAGAGAGCAACGTGGACGATTCGATCCTAATGCGCCAACCATTCTTGAGAAGAAAATAGCTGCCTATGATCAAGAGATTCACGAGCGGGGAATCGAAGTAGGAAAAAGATGCAGAGTAGGGGACGATGACAGCAGAAGAGGTGAAGTGATGTATGTGGGCGATGTGGAGGAAATTCCCGGAAGTGCAGGGAAATGGATTGGCGTGAAGCTGGATGAGCCAGTGGGGAAAAATGATGGAAGCATTGGTGGGAAGAGGTACTGGGGCAAAGAAGGGGATGGAAAGTTTGGGGTCTTCGTTAGACCGGAGAGAGTCACTGTTGGGGACTTTCCGCCCATGAATGACCTTTTGGAGGATATGGAGGAGATCTAAATGTATTGCTATGTTACGAGTCCAGGGATGAAGCCCCAAGTATGAGGTATTATCTTTTGCTACATGATCTTTTGGCACCAAAATGACTTCCAGGGTCAACTTGGAGGACACAAGAAAATGCCTCGACATAACCATCATATTACACCAAGAGGGACAAAAGATCAATAAAGTGCAGTAACTATCCCTCTTCACCTCTCCCCATCTCATCTCATCTCATCTCATCCTTTCTCTTCCTCCATCACCTACCTCCCTCCCCAATCTTTCCCTCCTTCACTACCCGTTCATTGACATCCTTCCGCCCGCCCTTTCTTGCTCCCAACCCCACCCCTCTCCCAGCATCCACCTGCCACACCTCAACCAAACGAAAACCTTACAGTATCCACTCCCATCCTCCCCTTCCGCCACCCCTAAAAAAATGCTAGTCCATCTCCCTTCAATCTTCAATCTTCAATCTTCAACCTTCAACCTCCAACCTTCAACCTTCAATCTTCAACCTTCAACCGCAACCGCAACCGCCCCATCTGCACCCACGTGCCCCACCCAAGCGCCTACGCATGCATACTGTACTTACTGTACACACATGCAAGACCACGTGTCCGCCTTCCGCACTAGTCAGACTCGCAGACAGCCAGACCTACCCATCATCCTACATATGACATGACCGACAGACCAACAGACAAACAGCAGGAGCAGGAGCAGGAGCAGTAGTGGTTGAAGATTCTAGAATGCTACTATTGCAGTGTACCGTGCTAGCGTGTCCTGCACTGTGCCAATAGGTTGTTTTACGTGACTAGTTGCGTTAGTTCATTAGCTCTCTTCTTTCTCATATACACAAAAACCAAACCCCCCCCCCCCAAAAAAAACGTAGCCAGGGGGCAGGAGCTGTTTCAGAATGTTTCATTCTTTCCGGAATCTTAGTTCATGAGATGAGACGGTGTTGCCGACGCAGGTGGTGCTGCCGACGCAGGTGGCGTTGCCGATGCAGGTGGTGTTGCTGGTGCAGATGGATGCAGGTGGATTGCGATTGAAGTTGAGGCTAAGTGGGTGTGTGGTAGGGAAACGACAGTTCACCGCACAGCGCGGTTTCGAAAGGTCTTACTTGGGGTTTCTGCTTTGCTGCTGCTGCTGCTGCTGCTGCTGCTGATTATGATGTGGATGAACGCTTACTGGGGTGGTGGCTGGGTGGAGATGTGGATGCAGATATGGATGCAGGTGTTGGTGCAGATGCAGAGGGCTATTGTATAGGTAGGTAGGTAGAGAGACGACTAGTGTATTTATCAATCTTAAATGCATTTGAAATCAAACGTTAGCTAGTTCGAATGTTCATTATGGTTATGTGTTTGTTTGTTTATTTGTTTCAAAATTGGTTCTGACTCTGACTCTGACTCTGACTGTATTAGCTGTGACGCCATTCCCGCCTCTTAACGCTTTCTTCATTTCGTTATTGGCTACCTGCTCCTGTTCCACTTGACTGTAAGATTTTGCACCCTTAAATTGTCTGCCCTTGTTGGA
This sequence comes from Clarireedia aff. paspali H2, assembly GCA_026770245.1. Classification (NCBI taxonomy): domain Eukaryota; kingdom Fungi; phylum Ascomycota; class Leotiomycetes; order Helotiales; family Rutstroemiaceae; genus Clarireedia; species Clarireedia aff. paspali H2. Next base: position 79,298 of record JAJCXA010000092.1, on the reverse strand, counting down.
TTTCACCTCGCCTTACGTCTTGCTTGTTTGTTTCACCTGCGATTGAGTTAGAGCGGTAGTATTCGCCTTCACAAATGCTAAATGATAGGTTGCTGCATCACTGTAAGTTTCGCAAAGATATGATGGAGGAGGTGATTTAGGAACACATGGGTTCTTGTCTCCCCCTGCTCTCTCTCTCTCTCTCTCTCTATGTGTGCGCGCTACATATCATAAGGCCTCGAATAGTCATGTCCGCCAGCAAACTTAGAGGTATATTTGTGTTGACTCAAGTAGAAGGAGAAATGAACGATGTATTTTCGCGCACTAGACTCGCACGATCTTCTAGACATGAGTACTTACTACGATTAAGCCATTGGCTACTAATGAAATATGCCTATTCATGTTTGATTGCAGGGCAGGATGCGAAAAGCAGATACGTAGAAATGGAGTGAGATATCATTGACTCTTGGAAACATATTCACCTCACTCAGATGAAGCTTTGAAAAACTGCTGCTGTGGTTAAACATGGTTGCCTGCATATATTCTAGGCTAAACGGAATTCCTAGGTTCACCGGCGGGAAGGACATGGTTACTTGGTAGCTACAGAATACAGGAGTACGCTGGAGATAGTATTCGGCTCCGTTGCGGGTTGAGTGAGGGGAAGGGGAAGAATATTCTTTATACACTTGCTATGATGAAATCTTCGGGAATATCGCCAGTCTACTCTCAACTTCCTCAGTGCAAAGCTATGTGCCTTGAGCGTTGGGTTAGATGAGAACAAGGCTAGCGATGTAGAAGAAGAAACAAATGAGATCAAGGACAGGAGACCAGATTTAATTCAAGGAAGTAGAAGTAAGTGGAACATTCTCAACTTCTCACAGCTACGTTCGCAGACGTTCACAAACCCACGGAAAGGCGAGCAGTAACCAGGCTGAGCAGCAGCTACTGACTACTAGATAGCATTATTCCCGTTCACCAGTGAACAGGGTGTCATAGTCATTAAGGCCATAGCACAATGCACTGGTGATGTGTCTGAGATTCACTAGAGTCATTTCACAGTGATTCAAATCCATATTGGCGTACTCATAAATACGAAGTTTCACTTAACGACTATGGCTAGAGAAGTTTCAAACATGTTTATGATTGCTCTAAAGGGGCGTCGATTTGGGGACTGTGATTATACAATCCCCAAAAGCGTTGCTGATATCAGGTGTGCAGAAAATGTTCAGGTCTGGGTGCCGCTAGAGGGACTGCCACAGTGTTGAGAATTAGGCCGAGTGTATAGTTGATACTTGCCATAGAATAACTTTGAACAAAGGCATATATTAGGATCATAAGATACGCAACAAAGGTTCTTCGACTTGGATGGCATGTGTCAAAGAAGATCCCCCTCCAACATATGCGCTGTTGTGCCTTTTGCATGCAGTGTTGACATATGTAGATATCCCGAGAATTACATCATCTCACACTAGATTAGGACAGGAGCAACTGAGTGAGTATTAAGGTGGATCAGTGATGTTTGAAGGTAACCCGGAGGTAACTTTTAACGCCGAACACAACCCAGAGAGTGCGGTGAAGTAGAACGATGATTTGGCAAACGATCTGTTGTCCGCCCCCCATAGCGACCAAAGAACTAAGAGAATACCAGAGATAGTGTAGAGCTTCTTGGACATCACATAACGCTCTTTAAGGGGGTGTATTTCGCATTATTCTGTGTCCACCTACAAGAAGGCTTGGCTGTAGCAGACAACTCAGCAGAGAACTCTGCTGAGAACATGTCCGAATAGATAAGGCATAGTCGTCGCAAGTGAGCGATGTATATAGAATGTAAAAAGATGACTGTGCACATAGAACTACATACAATGTCGAAACAAGCTCGAAACTTTTTAAGAACTCAAGAACGTAAAAAGTCAAGAAACCCAAGAAGCTCAAGAACCAAACACGAAGCGTGATGGGTTGCGGTGAGGGGTAATAAAGTTTGCGCTACCCCAGACCAGACTTTTATTAGGAGATGCTAACAAACCATAGAAAACTTGCTTGTGATTCATGGTTTATACTTGCCAAACCCGGTGTGGCGATTTTAACATTTTCTTCGACGACATCGAGTCTCACCGTGAGAATCCGGGGCCGCAGAAAGTGAGATGAACGCTGGGCTCTTGGATGGAGAAAAATTAGCAAACAGAAATGCTACCAAGAGTCAAAAGCTAAGAGTCAAAAGCTCTCGCAGTAATGTGATGCGACTCTGTGAAGAAACCCAAAAGCATGGTCCTGCATTTCCAAGGTGTCGCATTTTCCGATTGTATAGGACGCGACAAGTGATATCTTGGTAGGAATCAGGCTGTGACAAGGGCAAAGATACCCGAAGTTGCCGAGCTGCGAACCAACGAAGCGCCTATCAAACTGATGATCGTACTTCGTATGAAAGTACTGAATATAACTATTTGGAATGCGCTCTCGTGGCGCATGACTGGGTAGAAAGGGGCTGAGCACAAGATGTCAGCTCGCTCGGCGTGCGAAACAGATGATTTGGAAAAGAAATTTGAAGAATCGTTAATTTATTTGAAAAGCTTCAGAGACATTCAAGAACACCCAAGAGATACCAAGAAAGCACGAGTGGGTGGCGAGATGAGGGTTAATTGGATGTCTGAGTATCGAAACGAGCGACTCTTCTTGGCATTGGCTGGACTTTGCGATACTTGGTAGAGACACGGCGAGCTGAATGGGGAGAAAAACTAAGGGAATAAGAGAGAAAAGGAATAAGAGCGGATGAGAGAAATGGGCTCGTAGAATTAATGCATGAGAGCGTTGACTTCCCGTTGAAACAGGTCTTTGGAATCAGTTGAGAATCGATTGGATAGGAGGAAAGGGGTGGTGGTGACCTTCGTATTGGGGTAGGTGGGCAGCAAGAAAACATGGGCCATAAGCTGTTGATTCTAGTGATTCTGATGATTCCACATAGTTCTGCCGTACATGCGAGTGCAGAGTGGTTCGTCGTAATGATGAGTGATGTGCGATGAGCGATGAGTGATGAGATCATCAAGTCGTTCCAATCCAATCCAGTTATTCAAATACTTTTGTAAGAAATCTTCTCAGTTGATCCTTCGCGGGCTGCATTTCTCTTAGTTTCCAATTCGGCGCAGCAGACAAGAGGAGGCCTGACGAGGGCGATGTACCATAGGATTCGCCAGGGTAGGTTGCGACGGTGAATTTATTTAATCCGCTGCAGTCTCTTCAAAGTATCGAAATGCGTTAAGTATCGAAATCCGTCAAGTATCGAAATCCGTCAAGTATCAACATCCGTCAAGTATCGAAATCCATTCCATATCGAAATCCATTCCATATCGAAGATTGATTGACCCTATTGACCCCGCCACCTCTCTTTCTGCGCCTGCTATCGGTCCATAGGATAGAAAATAGATCCCGCCGTCGCCCTCTTGAACATGACGACAAAAGCATAAAGCAGTCGACAATTATTCCCTACACTGCGTGGGATGTGTGTGTGTGTGTGTGTGTGTGGGATGTCGGATGTGGGATGTGAAGCGATCGTAGCATTCGAGACTCCCGGAGATTCGCATTGCCGTGGTCCCGCACTAAAGAACTTTTCTCCACTTTGGCGCACACCTGGGGTACCTTTAGAGCACATTTCCCGGACTCCAAGACCCAAATGAGTTTCACGTCGTCACTCCAGCTGGGAATTATTCATCATTGATCATTCATCATTCCTCCTCCATCGCGGCCCTCCATTCGCCCTCTTTCCTAAGAATACAAAAATTCCTACCCACCGTTGTGCTTCGACTCCAATTCTTCATTCTCCCCTCTTCCTCTTCGACTCACGCTTCGGGCCCTGGATATGTGAAGATATATTTTCTTCCATCGGCTCCATTCTTCCGTTCTTTGTGTCGCTTTTCCTTAGGTCCCCATAGTCATTTACTCCAACTGATCATGTCGGCTCCATCCGGCATCGCCGCCCCCGCGAGATGGATGCCAATTCTGTTGTTGGTTGGTCCAGTCGCCGCCCAGACTCTTTTTTCGCCTTCAAATGCTACTCTACCAGATTCCATGGTTTCGCCAGATATCCTGTTGGGGTTGATGGATGAGGGTGGAATTACATTGGCGAACCAGACTCAATATAATATTGCCCCGCTCACTCGCAATGCGGGCATAGGGCAACCTGCCAGTTCATTGAAGGTACATTTCGACTCTCTTATATCGTCCATATCGGAAGCTCAAGATCTGTTTACTAACCTGAACATCGAACAGCTCCTTGGAATTCACGGGACGCTTCAAATTACCGACGCATCATCTGCAAGCAATCTAACCAGCAGCCAAATTGCATACATGAGCTGCGATCCAAGCGATTCCTCGAACATCAATGCCTCTACAGCAATTGTAATGGCTGGGGAGGCTCAACCGAAAGCAATTCTTTTGTACAGTCTATATTCCACCGCATGCGATCTCGGAGGAAACTCCAGCTACGGCTCGATATATACGATGATATCCCCAAAAGATTCGCTCAATTTGTTCAGCACCATCCAGTCCTATCCTACGGGGGTAAACGGAAGATCGCTCACAGCTAGTATAAATTCAAATCAAACTTCAACAACTTCCTCAAGCTCCGCAAGTGATACGAGCAATAATGGAGGTCCGGCACCGACGACAGCCGTTGCTATGAGTATCCTTTACAGTATTACCGGTATAATTACTTTGTTATTCTTGATTATTATAGCTACTGGTGCTGTTCGTGCTCATCGACACCCGGAAAGATATGGACCTCGAGGTGGTGTTCCAGGAAGACCGAGGCAAAGTAGGGCAAAGGGTCTTGCTCGAGCTATGTTGGAAACTTTACCTATCGTAAAGTTCGGCGATCCAGAGCCCACGAAACCGGAAAATCGTGACATTGAATTGGAGGATGCTAGCATCCATCATGCTCCTGCTGACGTTGCTACTGTCACAGACGGTGCAGCTGATAATTCTAAAGCTCCACCGGCCACTACAGCAGTAGCAACATCTGGTACCACAACAGAAAGTCACACAGATTCCGAGAGAACCCCTGAAGCAGGCGCAAACGAAGTAGACTTAGGCTGTTCTATTTGTACCGAGGACTTCACGACCGGTGAAGACGTCCGGGTCCTCCCCTGCAAACACAAGTACCATCCTGCCTGTATTGATCCGTGGTTGTTGAATGTGTCCGGTACCTGTCCATTATGGTAAGTCCTTTGTCATATGCTACATTATTCCGTGTATATATCATGTTAACTAACATGTTCAGTCGTCATGATCTTCGGCCTACCACTACAAACCCAGAAAACGACGGTGAAATACCGCCTCCACTTTCTGACCAAGGAGAGAACAGGAATGAGCACACTGCCGGCGCTACCGAAATCAGCGAACACCCATCTCGTCGACGTGTGTCCCGCTTCATAGATCTTCACCGTCTCCGTCATGCACCACCGGATGAACGGATCGCTGCCCTTCGTCGATTGCGCGAACAATCTCAACAAGAAGGCACTGACATTAGCAATGGCTCTGCCGAGGAAGGAAATAGAAGAACCTCAATGACCGATCGACTTAGAAACAAATTCCGAATACGACCGCGTCCAGAAGCCGCTGGTTCCTCTGAGCCCTCAACGGGAACATAAGGTTCACGTGAGGATAAGTGTCGCCTAGAGTATATGGTTTCTTTCCGACACTTTACACATGATGGACAAATTCTTTCTCTTTCTCTTATAATTACAAATATCGAAATTTTTATAACAACTTTTTCTTTTCTTTTCTTTTTTTACTCGAATTTTGATAGGCGGTATCTCGGGACATTATCTTATGGAAGGCTCACGCAATTGTCAATCCGCAAGAATCTGAACGGATCTGGTATGACGGATATGGATATACATAGAGGACGGAGTTTTGGGCGGCATTAAGATTTCTTAGGATCTACTTCTTTTATTGTTTATTTGGGAGGGGAAGCGAGCGAGCGTGGGCATATAAGGGTTGGAATTTTGGTAGCCGGCTGACTCATTCATTTGGCAAATGGTATTCTTTTATGGTGGAAAGAGTATGAGGATAGATATGACGTTGATGTTCATGATGATATGGATGGATGAATGGGTATTTGTGGGTGACGATTTTGAACTTTTGCCAGATGGATGGCATATGGAATGGGAACGGAAATGGCAATGGTATTAGGATGTGCATACTGGGAAGGTTTAAGATACGGGTTGGCGTTAGGGGACCTTGGGATGGAATATAGTATATGCGTATATGGAATACAGATATGTATTTCAAGTAATGCCTCAATGTAAGAATTCGAGGCACGTTGAATTGAATAAGAAAAATACAAAGAATATATGTGCTAACATCTATTTTACATGATATCCTACCTTTTTTCCTCGCGTTAATTTATTGCTCGATCGATCACATATATGTGCTTTCCGTCTAGGCGGCGGGAGGTAGAATAGTAGGGAATTGAATGAAATCTTGACTTTTTTCGCTTCTTTTGATTTTTGGACTTGGGCTTGGGTTAAGCTAGAATGTTATGTTATAATATATTACTGTATTGCGGTCTATCTTACCCTGTCCTATCCTATCCCATCCCATATCAAACAACGCTCGACTCGACTCGACTCGACTCTTCTCTTCTCTGTTTACTTCCTTCAGCCTTCTTCACCCTTTTCCTAACTGCATTTGTCCCCCCCCCAAAACCTCTCTCCAACGCGTTTTCCTACACTACACTCGTTCCTTAGCCTTCCTTAGCCTTCCTTCCTTCCTTACTTTACTTAACTTACGTTTGAACTCTTCCTTTCCTCTCTGCATGCGGCTCCGGCCTTGGGCTGTAAGCTGTTCATCAATCAACCACATTATGTGCGTGAACGGTATAACATGGTATGATATGATGGTATGGAGGGAGAGAGGGGGGGGAGGTGGGAATATCATAATATATGGGAACCGGTTGTAAAGCGGAAAGGGAAAAGGGGGAAGGGAGAGGAGTATAGATCTATCTACTTTCATTTACAGAAAGAAAGAAAAAAACACGAGTTTACTCGTAGAGGAGCTGATGTAGAGTCGCGTGCCGTGCGAGTGACAGAAACAAAGGTGAACCCTAGCTTCGATGCTGGGTGCTAGCCAAAGATACAGAAGGAGGGGGTGGACGCTCATGGATGGCTAATTTGCGTGCAAATAGAAACACGCAGAGATAGATTAGGGCTACGCCTTCAAACATTCACTCACTGTATGCAATAACAGGTAGATTCTTCATTTTTGATTTCGAATATTTTTTTAATTTTGTGCATCCTGTCTTATCCCTTTTCGGGTAGACAGTAGACCGTAGACCTTCCCCTAGACTTTCTTATCTATCTCTCCACTCCCTTCTACCATTTCACATACGTCGACCTCAGTTTATTTTACTCTCTCGCCGATTTCATATATGTCTCTCTGATCCGCAATGCGCAAACTTTCCTTCCTTCCTTCCTTTCTTCCGTCCGTCTGTCAGCTAACTGGTAGGTGGAGAGTAAAACTCACACACACCATACTACTGTATAACAGGCACTCCATGCCGCCTACCGACCCATCCCATTCCATCCCATCAATCCATCAATCCATATATATCAAACCACGTCAACGAAATCCATATACCCATAAACCATATACCACATGCACATATATGTATGCACGTGCAACAACAAAACAAGAACAAAAAAAACCCCCTCAGCGCCAACCACACCACAAACACCATTTCCCCTAACCCAACCCCATTCCAACCCACTATCCTTAATATGATACAACAGTTTCTCGGCCCGATCTCAACTTAAGCTAGCTCCATATCGTTTAGATCGAATCAAATTAAAAACAAGTAAAAAAAAGGAACCGTCAAGATACACGTTGAAAAAAAAAAACAAAAAAAGCGAAACTCCTTTCATCTCTCTCCAGACCTTTTAATTGAGACGGGAAAACAAGAGAAAAGAAAAAGAAAGGAGTTTCTGGGTATATTGCCATGATTCCGTTCCATAGTAACCTCAAATAAAATGACGAAAAATAAAAACACCCAAGTCAAGAACGCCCACTACCTCTCCTTCTGAGCCAACGTGCTATTTCTTGCGGCCCTTGTGCGTGTATCGTTGTACGACCGAAAAATCAACAACAAGATGTAAAACTGGTGCAGACAAGGAAGAGAGTTGAATGTGAATTGCTAGGCAGTAGACCAGAAGAAAACAAACTGATCCGTTAAACACCCATTTCTGTTGCCCAGTATGCGATATTCGTATGAGTCTGAAAAGGAGGCTGTGTGCGGATAACGTAGTAGTACCAATGGAGCCAGTGAAAGCTGTGACTAAAAGTCGACTTCTTTTCGCCAGCCAGTATTTTCAGTCTTCTCAAATGCGGCGCATACTTGCATAGCGAATGCAGTGATCTCTTTGATGTTGGTCCATGGTCCAAAGCTCAATGGAGGACCTTTCAATCGTAACTCGTTTAGGTTGCTTGACTGTAAATTGGCTTGCGTCCATATACTATCCCTCTGCCTGCAGTAATCCTGAAGTTTGGACCATTGCTGTCCGTCCCTTTTCAACCCCTCTTCGGTTTTTCCATCCGACATACGATACTGCATGAATGTCCGAACTGTTTCCTCAAGGGTAATGGCGTGGAGCTGATAAACCATTGCATTGATAACAGGAAGATCTTTTATAGAGCGATACATGAATGAGTAAAGAGGTAACAGACTGGGCCATGTATTGGAGCCTGGCTTGGAGACACTGAAACACCTCATATATTGAGATAAGGATTCAAGCAGAATCATACCACCCAGCTTGCGTTGTTCGATAGTGACGTTGGGGTTACTCAGCCACCTATCTGCTTTCCGTTTTAGTGTTTTAGCCAATTCTTCTGATGCTTGATAGTTCATGGAGTGAGGACGCTCCCCATTCAATCTCGTCCTCTCCACGCTAGCTGGCGTGCTAGCCGTGGTGTTAGTTGCTTGGGGCGTGCGGGCAGAACCGTCATTGGAGTCGATCTTGCGCATAGCTGTAGGCATTAAAGTATCCCCCTTCTTTGGTGTAGAGAGGAGATTCTTTTGAGGAGGTGCAGAAGAAATAGGAGATTTGAAAGCAGCAGGCACGGTCTTGCGAGAAGTACTAACGTCCAAACTGTCCGGTGCTCTCGCACGCTTGGTTGAAGACTCGGTCCGTCCTGCAGGAGCTTCAGAGGGGCGTTTCTTTGCGCTCGCTTTCTGGTTACGAGCAGCCAAGGGGGCCTCCTCTTCAGAGTCATCGGAAGAAGGCTTCTTCTTGGAACCATATGCCATCATTGCTTCAAACCCTTCTTCCTTAAGCACGGCCTCAAGCCTAAGGAACTCTGTGGACGGACGGGGAGATAGCCTGACAAGTCGTTCAACAGTTTGTGCCTTCTTCTTGCTGTAGGGAAGTTTGACGATAAGCGATTTAGTCTCGGCTCTAGACACATCACGAGACTTGTGTACTGGGGTATTCGAGGCAGACTTTTTGGGAGGATGGCCAATTATAGCACCACCTGTGGTCTTCCGTGCGACTCCAGGGGCATCTGGTCGGCGCGCTTCTTTGTGGCGTGCTTCGACAGTGAGCAAGCCTGGCTTGTCCTGACGAGTATCCGGGGTATGCTTGTCGGATTCTCGTTTCTTCAGTTTCATTAATTCTTGCTCCACAATATCGGGGAGTGTAGGGGAGAGGAGAGGAGGAAGATTAAAGGGTGATGATTTTGGTGGGGTGGTGGTCAACGGTGGGGGTTGTGGTGATATGGCCCTATTTGGAGCTTTCTTTGCTGTAGAGACATTTGGTTTAGATTTCGAAGGTGTGCTCGAAGATGCTGCCTTTGGTTCCGCCTTCTTGGGACTATCAAAAGTAGTGGGGCCAGTAAGATCGGCGGGAAGTGGAGAGAGTAAAGGAGGGAGGTTATTGACAGGCTTATCAGGTTTGCTCGATCTGTTCTGTCTTGATTCAAGAGATGCCTTTGAAGCTTTGGGGGTATGGTCATCTGACCTGCCCAAATTGGAAGGAGGGGCTTTCGGTTTAGACGAAATAGGATCTGGCTTCGATGCAACAGATTTCTGCGCGCTCTGAGGCATCGGCCGTTCAATTCTAGCGCGTTTTTCGGCATGCGCATGTTCTTCCGGCTCATGCGGTCTTTTGTGTATTTGTTTCTCAGGAAAATTTCGTCGAGGAGATTGAGGGCGAGGAGGTAAGCTGTGTTTGATGGGTTCTCTGGCGGGAAGCGATGATTTGATCGTCTTGTTATGTGTGTTTGGTTCTTTATTCTTAAGAGAGTCGCGATGGGAATGCTCAGTATAGCCATTCATGCCATTAGTGAGAGGTTGTATCTTGCTTGGATGAGGAGCGTGAAAATTGTTGTGCCTGTCAATCATTAGCGCTTATTGAGCGAACGTCAGGATAGCAAAAGCATGAGACTCACCTCTCATGACCACTCCTGACCCCATGATAGTCTGTCTTAGATGCAGATTGCACCGGCCCTCCATTCCTGTGAATCTCACCATTGAGTGACCCCTCAAAGGAAGGTACGCGTGCCATTGGGGTAGCGTTTGAAATATTACTAGAGGTCCTTGCGTGACCTTGTGGACGGCTGGATTCTGGTGTCGAAGTAGGATGTCTCGGGGGCGGTCTGATACCACTCTGCTTCAAATTCTTGTAGTCTGCCATGGACATCTTGGGCTTGCTTGGATCTCTTTGAGGAGTCCCCAAGCTGCTTCCTATGCCGGCACTATTTGATGGGCTTTCAGTAGTATCTTCCTGCCAATCGCCCTGCGGTATCTGAAGTTCGCGGTCGGTATCGCTTAAGAGCGTCATGTATTGAAGCTTGCGAGCTTCGTCGTTCTCGCGAGGTAGGTTCCATGGTATATCTCTCAGCTCTTGGTTGAATCGCGGGATGTTGCTTAACCTTTGCGCGCCAGGAATTGTAAGGAGGTGAGGAACCTGCACCAGTCAGTAAAGCTGGGGCTTGATGCTGAATATACATGCTCACATCTGGTAGGGTGGTCTCCACCAGATCACCGACTATCTGCTGAAGACCCTCGATCGTGGTAATGCCTGCAGCTTTCTGCAGAGCTTTCTTCTTATCCATATCTGCTGTCTTTTCCCAGTCAGTAACCTGTATTCCGTCCTACGACCTCTTGACACATCATGGATTTGCAGGGGGGGATATTTTAACAGCTCGTGGTCCAATTTCCACATGAAGTTTGCGAAACCGAATGGATGGGGAAACTGGAGAAAAGAATCTCATAATTTTGAAAATTGACGTACCTCTGAGCAAATCGGCGGCGTTATGAGTCGTGGGCCAACAATAGAGATATTGTTGCTATTGTGATGTTCTGCAAGCTATTGATCACGGCTTGACCATTGTCGCAACATACGCTCGCTCGCTCGATGTGAGTCGCGACTGGGCGGGATTGTGCCGACGCAAGTGAATTGATCGTAATGGCGGACCTCTCCTGCTCAGCATCCAAATCGCCTTTGCAATCGTCCAATCGCCTTTTTTTCTCAAGTCGTCCTTCCCTTCTGAGGTTCAATGATGCGTCTGGGAATTCGTGCGAGTGGATTATTTTGGGTATGATGGGGTGGTGGTTGTTCGATTATTCGAATATGGACTGGACTACTTGGTATGGGTTATGGGTTATGGGTACGGGTACGGAAGTACAGCGAGAGTGGAGTGGATTTGTTTTGTCGATGGATTTGGGGGTTTGGGGGTTGGGGGGACCATGTAATAGCCTCGATAGCGTAGCTAGTCCGTACCAACCTTTCTTTGGTTGCGCTTTTATTGGCGCAATGCCCACGGAAGGAAGCACGACAGTACAGTCCTGAGTAGATGGATGGAGATATATTCCGAATGCTTCATTCTTCTCTGCTGCAAATTGGGAGGCGCGTACGACTTGGAAAATGTTGCTGCTCTCAAGGAATCTTCTCCTTTTTATCCTGTGACTCGCTTCACGTACTAGGCGGTCGTAATGGGAAAACTGTCGCTAGCACAACTTTGTAGACTTTGTAGACTTTGTAGACTTTGTAGACTTTGTAGATCAATTCCTCGCGCCTAAAAGTGCATTGCATTGGGACGAACATCCGGGAATAGGTAGATAAAGTGACTGATCCACATTTAAGCTTTCGCGTCTAAGATTTTGCGTGATGAAATACAACCTCGAGTTGCGTTGGCTCGAGGCTTTAGACTGGCATCCTGACACTCTCATAAGGCGACGAATAAGCTACCCTACTCTACAATTACATGCGAAACCATTTAGCAAGTGGAACGTTCGGTCATGTGATATCAGACTGTTGTTTTGTTCCCCTGAAAATGTATCGACGCTGTCCGTGGTATCTTCATAATGTTACATGATAGTCAATGTCCATTTCCGCCCGTGTGGTTCTTCTCTCTCGTTGCTCCGTCTCCGCTGGCGGCCCTCCTACCTAGGCAATCATCGCATATCCAACTTCTCTTATCAACCACACGTCCCTGTTTGGCAGCACATTTTTGGTGGTAATGACGACCCATACAATCCTGCAGCAACCAGTCAATATGATGTATGTCTGAATGAGACCAGATTTCTAACTTACGAAATCATGGCAAAGAACACTCTCAATAGGACGAACAAGGTCACCACAAACACAAACCCCATAACCCCTGCTGCACTTAGGTTTCGGTAGCGGCGGCTGAGGGGGATCCTTGTTCTGCCTTGTTCCTTCTTGTTCTCGCTCAATTTCGGCGTATTCTTCTTCTCCTTTTTGTAGATGCTGAATACAGGCCGACAAAAAGGCATCATGTCTGTCTTCATTAATTGAACCACGCATGACATTACCCTCTATATATTTCAACAATTCTCGCTTTCTACTATGTCTCTCTGCAAACCATATCCTGTTCGACTCCACAAAACGCACCAAGGCTGCTGGTAGATACGTATCGGCTGTTAATCGCAGAGGTAAAATGTAATCATTCCAACGTATAATGTAATCCTTTTCATCATCCGTAACGTCAGTAAAATCATTAACAAGATCTCGTTGCTTTTGGAAGAGCCAACTCTCATCCTTTTCATCGTCACTATCTGGTAGCTCCTCTCCTGGTACCAATACGCGCTTTGTGATAAGATCGTAAAGAGGAGTCTTCGTGTTTGGGACGTAGAACTTCTTGCGCTGCCGTATTGGCAAGCTTGTAAGCTGTGGAACCTGCTCAGTTGATCTTGAGGAATCTGCTTCATCGGGTGAGCTCTGGCGAGAGCCCTCAAGGGACGAGAGAAATGGGTCATTGAGTCGATATTTAAGATGTTCTGGCCACTCATCATGCTGCGGCCCCTGCCTAGTCTTTAGCCATGTTTGGTCTCCATTAAGATATTTTTCCATATCTAATAAGGATGTGGCTTTTCCAAGTTGCAGAGTACGAAACTGATCATGCAGCCCACGATTTGTAGCTCCTTTTGATGGTCGATTAAGCTCAACAAGGAATAATATTCTTGGAGGACTTGAACGACGGAGGTGAAATTTGAATTGTGTATGATTCGTACTCAGGTGGAAGTGAAGTTTTTCCACTGATTTATGGTCTGAGCTACAGATCGGACATGTCAATCCTATGACCGAATGCTGTTGCTTGATGCCATAATCGGAGGAATCATTTTTACTGAATGAGTATGTGACTCCTAATGTATCCGGGTCCGAGGAAGGTCCACGTAGTTCGTATTGTGCATCTCTGTTTCTTTGGGCTCTTGGTAATTTGCCTTGGGCTTTAGCGCTCAAGGCTTTCAGATTGTAGGTAGGTACATTAACACGTCGCCTGTGACCGCGAGCAGGACTTTCTGGCTCTGAGCGCAGGGAAAGTTGCTCGCCTGGAGACGGAGGAGCAGCCGAGGACGGCTCTGAAATTGTTTCCATGCCCCATTGGCTATCTTCTTCTGACTTTATCAATGTTTTATGGGCTTTACTTAGATGGCTTGGAAGCGACCACAGTACATCAACTTTCAAAGAAGCTGATGTAGACACGTTGGTTTTATCGTAGATCACAGATATCCTAGTCGAATTTGATTTCCATTCAGACTCAAATAGTGGAAACTCACAAATGAGCTGACGAATGCGATTTAAAGTGATCTCTCCAGCAGCTACCTTCCTTCCAAAATCGCTGTTCTTTGGGAAATTGTTAGCTGTTAGAGGCAGCCAATCTTTCCGTACGAGCTGTGGCTCAATCATGAGCTGTACCGTGTACTTGCCAAAATCAGAGGTCTGCTGGGATCCACTCGGTGGCGTATCAAGCTCAGGATCCTGGTCTTGAAAAAGAACTGCTGCAGGTATATGAAAAGGAGGTAGGGAGATTCGAGAGAAGCCATTGCCGTGATGCTCAGACGATCTGCGTATCGTGCCTGTCTCAACTACACGATAAATGTCCATCATCGAATCGTCTTCCAAGACATGGAATAATGCCAGCGTACACCTGATCTTGGTAGGTGGGACTGTTCCATTGCCTATGAAAGCATTGCCATTGACCGCACTCAAATTATGATTGATACCGTGGAGGCGAATCTGCAGCAGTTTTTTAAAATTTATTGGAGTCTTTGACAACTTCAGCACCGAATCAATCTGACTTTGATCGCGGCATGGAACCTCCGCTTCACGGTCTGATTCTGGTGCCGGAGAAGCCAAGGCGGAGGAACCATAAAAATCCGAAGGTTTGAGAGATTGTACTTTATTGGGCACCCGTGTGGATATTTGGATGTTCTCAGCCAAACGCGATTTTGAATTATTGTCCATCATTTTCCTGCGTTTGGCGGGTCTCGGGTCATCGTCTTCATCATCGCCAGATTCCAAGATCACGCGCTCAAGTCCCTGCACGGAAGACTTCAATGATGACAGGGAGAAGCCCATGGTCGCGTGTTGCAAAGCTCTTTCAACGTTGCGATATAAAAATGGTTTTAGAGGACGACGGTTGTAGCTAATCCAGGTCGATATAGCAGCTTTTCCGGTTTTTCCTCCACCATTAGCTGTTACTCCTGACATTGCTCATTAAGGAGAGGTCCGTCTAGCCTATGAATGGCCGCGATTATTGACAGGCGAATGACTGAATATATGAATGAATGAGTGAATGAACGTCCAGATCAACGACCGTATTTGAAAGAAACTCTGAGGAGACGCTGGAACAGAAAATGGAAGCAACGATGGAGGAAGACTCATTATGGTGTTGAGTGGTTGGCGAGGTATCAACAACAGAAAGTGCGCATATCCAATAAGAGGAAAGGGGATCCAATAACCACGAATTAATGAGACGGATGAATTATGAGCAAAGAGACAGGAAAGTGGAAAATAGTAGAAAAGGATGAAAGTCAATACAACTCTTCATTCTGTCTCTTTCTCTCTCCCTTTCCACGCGATTCTGTCAAACATATCCTTTCGCCTGGTAAATATTTTTGTATAGCAACGCTCCATAGCAAGCCAGAAATCTTTTTGAACTTTGGCGACAGCAGGGATTGGTACAGTAAGAAGTCCGTCCGCCTAACCAGAACAAGATAAGGCCATAAGGCAAATGGTGCCACGCGTGGCTTGACGTTCCAAGGAGCTCTAAACCTTAAATTGTTATCGGAAGATATCCGTGACGTTAAGCGAGATACTGTAATGATAAATCGGTAAGGCAACATGCGACTCCATATCCAGTGAATCATTGTTCCTCAAAGAAGTAATACGGAAAGGAAATTTGAAGGTGACGTGACCTGACTTCTGGGTATATCTTCATATACAGCCATCGATCCTGGCTTACATTCCTTTGATCAAGTCACAGATAGTGCCAAGTATCCAACCCCTGGGCAACGACTTGCTACTCCTCGATCTAGCTGCCAAAGCAACGACATCTACAATTGATGCTGCCATTCTCTTAAACATTGTTTACTTACTCGCGTAGTCATGGCGAGAATGCCTAGGTCGACGAGGATCTTGCGTCAAGCGCCACGAGCCACTCGCCAAAAACCTGCGATTTCGTATGCAGAACCTGCGACTGACAGCGATTTCGAATCGGAGGAGGTGGAGAGGGATGACAGCGTCGACGAAGATGAGACAGCACCAAATAATATTCTTTCTAATGCACCTCGATCTAGAAGAAGCCTGCGGATCACTTCTAGACCTGCAACGAAACGGGGCCGTCCAAGTGCAACTAAACACGATCAGGGCGAACAGGATGTGTCGACGAAACCAAAATCAAAGAAACGAAAGCATGCACGTACAAGCTCTTCCAAAAGCACTCTGGTGCAATCGAAACCCCACACTCTCATGATATCTGGCAATATTCCACCATGGCAGACGCTGCCTTATTCTATACTTGTGCAAATATTTGAATACGCCACATACCCTCTGTATGAGGAAAGGACTTTCCAGCCTACATCTTCTTTAAAATGGCTTTTGGGCGTGGCTGGCTTGTGTCGGGGCTTTTCTGAGCCAGCCATAACAGTTCTATATACTTCTCCACCCCTGGTTCCTATGGACAAAGCTCACAGGTAGATTCTCATATCCTTCCTCATGAAGTCTCCTACTAACTTGATTTTTCAGGCTTGTCGAATTGCTTCAGTCCGATCCTTCGTCGATGGCCTTCAAATATAGACAAAAAGTGGTGAATCTTAGCATCGAGGTCCGGCAAGTTGCTGCCTATTCTCTTCCAGGCAGTGGGTTATTAGACTTATATGGTTTGATCAAAGACCTACCGAGACTAGCTGATTTGGAATTCTACGATGAGAGAGATATGAAGCCTTTCAAGCATCTCGATGACCCAATGAAATGGAATTATCCAGACTCGATTTTTGAAGCGCTTGAATATGTCGACCAATTCGCGAACCCATTGGAGGGACATAAAACTAGTCCATGCAGACTCAGGAGTTGGCGTTGGTCGTCTAGATTAGCTGGGAAGAAGTGGCCCATTGACAAGATCCGTGAAATACACCTTAGGCCATCTTTCGTCGGGTTGAAAAAGGTCGCTTTTGTCAACTATCAAATCCCTCGTCTGAAGAAGGGCGAAGAGGATCCAAAACATGAAGAACTATTAGCTGGTGCGCTATCAGCACTCGAGAGGCTTGAGCATCTCATTTTCGAGTCCTCTACGCTTCTCAATCAGAAATTAATGCCACGACTACCATCTAACTTGCGTAACCTTGAGATTACTAATTGCTGGGAAGTCACCGGAGACATGCTTGGCGAATTTCTCCTGACGCATGGAAGACAACTTTGCTGTCTTACGCTAAACCATAATTCTGCTCTGAGTCTAACATTCCTGCCAATTCTGGGCGAGGCATGCCCGAATCTCCAGACCTTGCGCATGGACCTGCAATACTTTGATGCACACATCTCGTATCACAACTCCGAGCCTGACTACGACCAACTGTTATCTTGTGACCAAGTTCCTAGTTGGCCAAGGACACTACAGATAATTGAGCTTGTCAACCTTCGGAAGTGGCAGCGGGAGGCGGCAGAAATGTTTTTCCAGAGTCTTCTCGATAGTGCAGGGGATTTACCGGATCTCCGAATTCTTGTATTACAAACAAGCATTAATATAGGCTGGAGGGACAGAGCTGACTTCCGAGGCAAGTGGATCGGAACTCTAGGTCACGTTTTCAAACGCGTTTGCGAACCGCCCAAGCAATTTTTGAAGGCTTCTGAGATCTATGAGACTGCCAAGAATAAAGTTATCGAGCCAGACCATGAACCTCAGACTCCTGAAAGTGCAAGACGTCTGCCAATTCGTCATAGTACTCGCACCAGGCAGGCTACAAATTACGCTGAAAGCTCTGACAATTCCGAAGATGATGATGTTGACTCCTCTCCTATTTTGGTTCCACCACCCCGAGAGCTCGGCAAGAGAAATCGTGCTACCCGAGAAGTTAGAACATTGAAAATCACTGCTGGCATTGATGGCTTCCCTTCTTCTCCACCACAGACTCCACCCAACCGCGCATACGGTAGAAACGGAACGTCGAGTTCGAAAGATAACGGCAAGAGCAAGGAGGAAGGAATCATCCAGGGCATGTGCGAAGTGGTCAACATCAGGATCGATAATTTGCGACCAGCCGAGACGCAGTTTGGCGAAGGCGATTTCTTGGACTCGGAACCTGAAGGTGATGGAGATTTCTTGGGTTCGGATCATGAAGGCGGAGGGGATTGGGACGGTGATGATGGATTTGATGACGGAGGTCCTTATGCTTGGTAAGACCAGAAAAAGGAAGGCAAATAGGTTTGTATTATCATGTGATGAATTTGCTGTTGGATGATGTTTCTTTATTCTCTTGTATTTTGGTTGGAAGGGGCGCATCACGAGGGCTTGGAATGGACATCCTTAGGATAGATTCATGATGTATTATGAGTTTTATGATACTTTGCAGGAGGTCGGGACTATGGGTGTTTGCTTAGGCCTTTTTCAATGTTTTTCATTGTTGAATGAGATGCTCGTCTGCTCTGCCTTCAAGTTGGAGTCTGCGACGTGGATGGAAATATTACATAGCATGAGAAGAAGCTCATATCATGGCGCAGCAGACACTTTCATCAGAAATGGTGATCTTGTATTGCTCGTACTTAGGAGGACATATACAGTGGCTGACAAGTTCATTGGGATCGTTGTATATTACCGCGAAAAAAGATGTTTATAGGTAGGCGACTACATTCGGCATAGATACATTGAATGATAAAATTGCATATATCATAAGACGAGGCGCTGATTTATGATTGTGAGCTACATCTGCAATATTTTTCCTTTCATCAACCCCCGTGACACGCTTGCAGATGGAACGGTTGAATATCAATTTCTTGAGCATGATGATAGGCATGCTTTGTGGGAGAATGGTGGTGGAATATCGATTAATCTATTAGTCGCCGTCATCTGACTTCTTTCATGTTCACTATCGCGACCTGAGCTGCAAGAATTGTTACATAAGAAGCGCACAATTAGCTGATGGCGCAGACCAAGTCACACCTCGCCAGATACAGCAAGCAGTAAGAAGGTGAGGTAAGGTAACCACCTATGCAAAGAGGCTTAGCACTTCTTTCAAGTAAAGTGTTCAATATACATCTAACATTTCTATATGATCTACAACCCAAGCAAACTTAGTCCGACATCTCTCGTCCATGCGAGCGACCAAGGGGTCAAAAAACACCCAAACACCCATTCTGAGCACCAGAATCCAGAAAGTCTAAATAAAACGCCCTTCGAAGCAAGTCCATTCATCTATTAGAATTGCAAAAATTGGCCGATACCTTTTACATCTCATCCATCTCATCCTTTCGTGAACTATGGTGGCCTAATCCCATCTACTGAACGGAAATGCTTGTATTCCCATTCATCGGTGGCCCGCCATTGATTTCTCTTGGTCTCCAGGTTTCTTCTTGTCGGGTTCCAGGAGGTAGCCATGATGCGTTGCTACTTCCTCTGGCACGACCGTTGCTGCCGGGGGTGTCGTCACTCTTTTTATCTGATTGAGAGCTGGTGGATAGAGCATAGCCATTTGCGAAGGCGCCGCCACGGACTTGGACAGGGCTTTCGAAGAGGACCTGGTTCGAATTGGGGTTTAGGAGATTGGGGTTGGTGTTGAGAGGCAGGATCGATTCTTCTTTAATGTTCATCAATTTTGCTTTACGGTCGGCTTTGTTATTGCCCTTGGTGCGATCGTATAGGTAGAGGCCGAAGAATGTCAGGGCTATGCCGAGACCTTGGATTTTAGTGGTGGGGTTTTGGAACCAGATGATGGCAATTACGACGACGAAGACACGCTTGATGAGAGAGGCGACAGAGTAAGTTACGGGTGAGACCATACTGAGGAGCACAAAGGCAATGATGTTTTGACCGAAGTGGAAGGTTCCATTGAAGAAAAATTCGAGGGCCAGACGACCGTGGTCAAAGGCTTCGGGATGGGAATTGAGGTCAAGAGAACCGTCATGGAGGAAATCGGACAGGAGTGTTATGCCCTCGGACCAAAACCAAATTGGAGATGTGATCAGAAAAGCGAGACCAGAGCAGTAGCAAAGTAGGTTCAGCTTGTCTAATTTGTTTGTGCGGGGTTGACCGGCTGCTTCTGCGATTGCCGCTTCATTGAAAAGTCGTTTGGAGAATATGTTCTGAGTGACGAAAATGATAGCCGCAAGAAATGCGTAGATGATCCCAAATATGTTACCTCTGAACTCCGCAGAGCATGCGAGCATTACTCCGAGGGTTAAAGGAATGAGCGACAGGTATGTCGCAACAGGATACCGAATGTCATATATCACACGATATGCGACCACCGTGAATAGTGGAGAAAGCCCTTTGATGGTGTGGACAAGGGAAACGGGAATCTTGGCCGTGGCTGTCGAGGATAAAAGATGACCGCCAATCTGGAATGCCGCCAAGGGTAGGGTCGTCATAATGACTTCTCGTGTAGGATATCGAATGCCATGCCTCAAGGACGGAACCGCTTCTCGAAGTCGAGGAAATGCTGTCGACAGCCAAGAGAAGAATATGCAGTAGAATGCGACGAACGCGAATTGTATGAGAGTAAGCGTCGCAGGTTTTGGAAATGCATTTAGAATAGATTTCGAAGACGTATTCGTCAGAGCGCTCGAGAAATACCAAACTATACATAAAATCTACAGAATAGAATAAGCAATTGCCATTACTATGTAGGAGAGGTTCACGAACTATTAACTTGGGAGACACTGGAGCTTTCAAAGCATCCGATATTTCCTGCACATTGGCGCTCACACTGCCTTTCCTCGTCCTTATAGTTCTGAAAGCATCACTCAAACTCTTCTGTCGCGCATGCCCTCTACCAGAGCTCGAATGTCCATTTGCCCAAGATTCCCCTCGTTCTCGTGAATTCCAACGTTCTGCAGATGAAGCTCCATTGCTTGAATGTCCATTGAATTTGGATGCACTATTGTCGTAGAGAGACTGTCCATCAAACGTATCAAGGTCTGGGAATTTCTCCATGGAGGTGCGCGAGCTGGCCTTGGTGTCACCTGGAAGTTTGAACGCAGCGGTTCGTCCAGGAGAAGGACCTCGGGTTGAATGAGGCATTGTGAAAGGAATGGCGACTAGGTGGTGGTTCTTCTGTCAAATTTGTTCATTGCTATAATAGCATAGATTGTGACTTATCAATAATGTGTGATTGATCAAAGCATTGTCTGAAATAACGTTGGACAATCGTATAATGACTTTTAGAAGGATGGGAACGTTAGGGAATAGACGGAATTTACCGAGTCTAAAATAATCGCGATTTGATATTGCATAGCTTCGACAAACCATACCTGAAATCAAGCTCCTCACCATCTCTCTTCAATCAACCCTACACGATCCGTCACTACACATGAATTTTCATATACTTCCATGGTGATTCTGCGGGTTTGTGAATACAAGAAGGACAGAAAGAGTATCGCGTGGGCTCACCACGCCACGTCGCAAATATGGCGCCCAAAATGACCAAGAACCAAATGAGGCGCGCGAAGAAGAAGGAGCAGAAAAAAGCCGCGCAGGTACGTCTTCATACTTCATCTCAAGTAATTCATACTGATTGATGTATTACAGGTCACTCCTACACCAGAGCCAGAAGTCAAAAAAGACTCTGAACCAAAGCCGCAGTCCGAGCCTGCGAATGATCCGGTAAAAGTGGAAGAAGATCCATTGGAACCAGATTTTGCAACGTTCAGCATCAGCGAAGATGATCCGAATTTTGCCATGTACAAGGACATTATGAACAGGTTTGGAGCTACCGCTGAAGAAGAACAGGCTGCAAAGGATGCGGAAGTTGGTGATAAGGGCGAGGTATTCTACGACGATGATGATGAGATTCCAGACGAGGAAGAGGAGGCCAACAAAGAGCCCAAGCTATCTAAGAAGAAGAGGAAGGAGAGAGACAAGCTCTCTGTGGCAGAATTGAAAGCGCTTGTTAAGAAGCCCGAGCTCGTGGATTGGACTGATACATCTGCTCCAGATCCTCGATTACTCGTCCATCTCAAGTCATATCGAAATGTGGTGCCAGTTCCGAGTCACTGGTCGCTCAAACGCGAATATTTATCCTCGAAGCGCGGTGTTGAGAAACCTCCTTTCGCTCTGCCAAAGTTTATTCAAGAGACAGGAATTGCGGAAATGCGCGATGCGGTATTGGAGAAACAAGATCAAGCAAGTTTGAAGCAGAAGCAACGAGAAAGGGTGCAACCGAAGATGGGAAAGCTGGATATTGATTATCAAAAGCTGTATGAAGCCTTCTTCCGGTTTCAAACAAAGCCGGAACTAACACGTTATGGTGAGGTTTACTACGAAGGCAAGGAGTACGAGACGAATTTACGACATTTACGTCCCGGAGAGTTAAGCGACGAATTGAAAGATGCCTTGAATATACCTCCTGGAGCTCCGCCTCCATGGCTAATTAATCAGCAGCGCTTCGGTCCACCTCCTTCTTACCCTTCTCTTAAGATTCCTGGACTGAACGCGCCACCACCGCCGGGTGGAGCTTGGGGTTTCCATCCTGGTGGATATGGAAAACCCCCCGTGGACGAGTTCAATCGACCCCTTTATGGAGGAGACATTTTTGGTGTTCTTCAACCTCAAGTTAACAATCAAGCAGGTGAACCAATTGAGCGAACACTGTGGGGTGAACTACAGCCTCCAGAGGAGGAATCTGAAGACGAGGAAGAAAGCGACGAGGAAGAGGAAGAAGGGGACGAAGAGGATGCTGGTGGCTTGCAGACTCCAAGTGGCATGGAAACTCCGGGTGGCATGGCTTCAGCTGTTCCATCAGAATATCCTGGTGAAATGAGCGTTGGAGGAGACTTTGACCTTCGAAAGCAGAAACGAGGGACAGAGACTGAAGAGTCGACATACCCAAGATCCGCTTACACTGTTATTCCTGAACGCCAGATCCGTGCTGAGGGTTTCTTTGGTGGCGAAAGAGCCTATGATGTCCGCAATGCGCAAAATGCACATTTGCCAGTGCTGGGGCAAGATGATACTAGGAAAAGAAAGA
The DNA here is from genome assembly GCA_026770245.1 of Clarireedia aff. paspali H2. NCBI lineage: Eukaryota > Fungi > Ascomycota > Leotiomycetes > Helotiales > Rutstroemiaceae > Clarireedia > Clarireedia aff. paspali H2. The sequence continues at coordinate 56,356 of JAJCXA010000092.1, read as the reverse complement.
AACCTGGAGATGTTGATGTTGCACTTGATCCTGACTCTTTACTATCTGAGGACGGCATTAGCAAAGAAGAGGTTAAGAGAAGGTTCGAAGCTCAGAAGAAAGAAGAAAAGGGGGCTTGGCAATACGATGAGGATCTGAGTGACATGATCGCGCAAGAGAGTAGGAAGAAACAGAAAAGGGATGAAGAAAAACGAAGCGAGAGGCGAGATAGGTCCTACAAATTCTAAGCTTGGGGAATAAGTTCATGCATGGCGTTTAATGATGGGAATGAAGGGAGGCAAAGCTCACAGTCGAGCTTTGCAATGTAATATCAGAATACAGGAGAGATCAATTTACCAATGTATGTGTCCATTGCAGGTTCTTTTTTGTGACGGCAGTTGCTATTAAAGGAAAATGAACGAACAATACGGTCAACCAGCCACCCTCATCTTCATACTACAAATTTAAAAGCTCTAGGTTTGCCATTACGTACTAACCGCCTGGGGGGGTCCTTCGGCCCCCTTTCTTACTTTTTTCATGTGGAATGGCAATTTTTGGGGGCCGTCTTAGGATTTGGGCGTGTTGACTTACTATACATAACCTTAATCTAGGACTACCCCGTATGATACTATAAGCTAGCTATAATGACAGAGAATGAATGTAACACTGTTGATTAACGTATCCCTGTGGCTGTAATTGGATTGGGAAACAAATGTCTCTGCTTGTAACATAGAGACTGGCGATCTGCAGAGAAAATTACACAACACAGGACGTTCGCCCTCCTTCGTACCTGGGTCTAACGAAAGCAGTGAAATAAAGAAGTTCAGTAGCGGAGGCTTCTCCCCGCAGTATGGATTCGAATCATTGCTCTGCGACTACCTGCTGCGCTATGAAGAAATAGATAATCGCATCATAGAGTTCGGCATGTTTCCGTAGGGTTAGGAGGTTATTGCGGAGGACCCCGATAAATAGATATGTGCGATATGAGACTGTTGACTCAAACTCTGTAAGCTTGGGCCTGGGCAAAGTCGGCGGAATCCTTATAGTCACGGGTAAGGTTGGATCTCTGGGAAAAACGTGCTTGGGCTGGTTGTAGACCGTGCTCGTGCTCGAAATGTTTACGATTCGGGGGTGCGGAGCGTGGTATTTTTGGAGGGAGGGCTTTTGTGTGCGTTGGTCTAAGATGAAGGTGTTACAAAGATCTTGAAGTTTTGGTGAAGGAAGGATTTGGTAGGTGGGACTAGGAACTTGGGGTCGGGACTTAAGGATGCTGGACTTTGTGGATTAGGGGGCACAGCAAGGAAAGTGCTCATGAGGATTAGATAGGATAGGGCAAGACATGGCAGGATAGTAAGATGGTATGTGCAAGTCACAGCTGAAAGGACAGCTGTATATCCGGCCTCTCGAATATGGAATCTGAGTGGTTGGAAAGGTCCCCCCTTTTGACTGAACAACCTGTTAACTGTAATTGTGATGACGATAGCGAGCAGATACGATATTAGACAGTATCATGTTCTGTTCTAGACTAACAGCTACGCAAAGCTAGCCGGGCCAACGAGTGGCAGTCCGGGGTATATCTGGGTAGGCCCGGGCAGAGGAAAAGGAAAAGCGAGAGAAAAAGAAGAGAAAAGGAAGAGAAAAAGAAGAGAAAAAGGAAACATGTTACATATGCCAAGCCCCAGATGCCTTCATGTCGCCGCTTCCTGCTTCTCTTCCTTCTTCGCTTCCTTCTTCCCTTCCTTCTAGAACGGCTCCGACGCTGTTGGCTGTTGATGCTACGTCAAGGCTACGAAGCAGGTGTTTCTTTTCCGTGGTTTCGCCCATCTTATTCTTGTTTAGCTGGACGGATGGGATGGGATGGGATGGGACTGTACATCAAACATCTTACCTACATGATGCAGGAGACGATGGATGGCGACACGATGGGACAGCGTACGATATGATGTGAGTGATGGTCTTGTAGATTACCCGACTCGGAGTGACTATGCCATATCGTCGTTCTATGCCATGGGTCTGCCCTTCCGCTCTAGTAGGGCTTTGTACTCCGTCGGCCTTTCCCATCCTTCCTCCAGATCTCCAGATTTGCAAAGATTTACAAGCCGCACCGCGTACCGCGTACCGCTCTCCGTACCCGTCAGAGTCTTTTCGATTTCTTCTTCCCTGTCTGGCCGGCCCTGCCCTGCCCGCCCTGCCCGCCCTGCCCTGCCTGCCCTGCCCCTTTTCTCCTTCGAACGTGCGTGCACTTCCAGTTCCACCTGGCGCAGAAATCAACTAGCAAGCCCAGGGTCTTCGATGAGTTTTTATCTAATTCGCCTTAGTCATTCTGGTCTTTCTCTCTCAAAGCAGATGTTCTTACCAGATTATGTCTAGACTTCTCTAGAACATTACTTGATTTGTTTTAGACTCGTTATACACTTCTTCCGCTTCCCTCCAATCCAGAAATTCGAGGTTTATTCCTGGCGGGGCTTTCCGGTCATATTGGGAATAGTTCATCTGGGGACCCAGTACATCATTCTTTCCGGCAAGACTTAACATAAGACTCCTGCAAAACTACTTGTAATGAACTAAAGTCCTCAGGACCAAGAGATTTGAGAACGGAGAACGAAGGACTGCTCTCTTACCTGTTGTGCTATCGTTGCCCTTTTTCTTCTGCCTTGAAAGAAAGCGAAACCTCGCCCTCGACAGAGACGGCCGGAATAATTGATTCGCTTCATTGCGTATTCAGAACTTCATACATACTAGTATACCCGGGGACGCATCTAGAAAGAAGAAGTATCCGAAATATCTTGTCCTTCCTACCAGAACCAGAACCAGATCCAAGCAACAAGCAACAAGCAACAAGCAACAAGCAACAAGCAACAAGCACCTCTTATCCGTCGGCCCTTCACCCTCCAAACTTCGGTACCATACTGTAGCCACAGCCGATCTACTTACGAGATCCTTTCGATAACGAGTCGCATATATAATCGCTTCCTACGCACCTGCAACACCAATCAATTCCAAGAGCTAAGTGTGCGAGGCTGAAGTGTCTCGGGAGTTTGCACCATAGCAAGTGGCATCAGACAAAGAAATTCAAGACCTGTTTAGGGATCATCACTTTTTTTTGGGTAGTTTCAAGGTCTATCGGTTTTGGAGTGCGATGAGGTGTGTTTGAGACGCCCCCTTTCGCATCTCTTCATATGTCAATCGCCCCGCTGTCTGTTTGAGCTGGACTTTACTTTAAGGTATACCCTTACATCTTGCGCGGGAGTTTTCCTCAATGGATCTCATTAATCTTCTCATAGGTGAAACCATGATGGACGTATCGGACGAACGAGCGCATCGACCTTCTTTCATGAATGGCTCTGGTTTGGCCCAGAATCCTGCACGAACGGTTCCAATTATACAACCCCCGATCTTACAAACGTCTGCTCCTTCGCCTGGAGATCCAATGGACGTTACACCACCCGGCACTGCGATGATGGGCCCACCTTCGCGGACGAGCCCAGAGAATGAGCCAAATGGCACACATGAAAATATGGCGGGAGGAGATCAACCCAGTTCCGGCAGTCTGGCTGGTCCCAGTGCGGCCGCGGCTGCTGCAGCTGGTGGGTCGGGACCGAAGGTGGTGCAAACGGCTTTCATTCATAAGCTGTACAAGTAAGAGCACAAACAGAAGTATTGTCGGTTGATGGTTGCTGACATCGCTGCAGTATGTTAGAAGATCAGAGTATTCAGCATCTGATTTCTTGGTCGAATTCCGCAGAAAGTTTTGTAATGTCTCCATCCGCGGATTTCTCGAAAGTCCTTTCGTAAGTCAACTGGCTCTACTGCTTTACACTTTACTCATTGGTTATAGACAATATTTTAAACACACCAACATTTCTTCCTTTGTACGACAGCTGAACATGTATGGATTTCATAAAGGTGGAGTCTACATGGTCTATGACTCGCGATCAGTACTGACGGTTATGCAGTTAGCGACGTCTTTCATACAGCTTCGCCCGAATCGCCTCTGTGGGAATTCAAGCATGGTAACGGGAACTTCAAGCGCGGGGATTTGGTAGGATTGCGGGAAATCAAGCGTCGCGCTTCACGCCACGCCTTGGTCCATCGAGATTCCTATTCCGCCCCAAAGCCACCGCTTTCGCAGCCAGGGACACCCGCAGAGCCAATTCAGTCGATGCAGGAATCCACCGAATCTAGACTGACAAATTTAGAGCACACAATCTATGATATGCATGCTAGGCTCGCGAAAAGCGACGAAAACTCACAATTTCTGCATGTTAGGAATCAGGTCGTGATGGATGCACTTGCTCGTTCTCTTCAGGTATCATTGAATCGCATAAAGTTTACATGAGAGGGGTATGCTGATCTTTGGTAGTTAAATCAAGACATGTCTAGGGTTATTCTCTCTCTGGTCCCGGATCCTAACGCACCCGCATATCGTGATGGTACGTATCTTTTGATATCCGTGTGATCAAGTTACTAACACTATTGTAGTAATTGCACTACAAACCGAGATACAGCGACAAACCGAGGTGATCAGGGGCATGGGGTCGATGGAAGATCCATCTGAGCCCCCATTCTCGCGCAGTCGCTCCATGTGGGGTTTCTCGCCAGATAATCCCCCTTCACCACGGCAGATGCCGCAGGAGGACGGTAGAAGATCTTCATTCTTGGGTGTTCCCTCGCGTCAGAACTACTACCGTCCTCCTGTACCATCACATTTATCACTTCCTCGTAGGACCTACGGTTCAATTGGAGGCGCGGGTACGTCTCAATCATCACCTGGTTCATTACGATCACAAGCGCCTCCTCCACCACCACCTCCCCATCCGCTGTCATCTGTGACATCACCACCAACCAATCTTCCTCGTCGACATACTTCAGCTGATATTCGTAATGTACCAGGATGGCAAGCAAATTCCTCGCCTTTCGCATCCGGTCAATCGTCGTCGCAATGGCCATCGTCCCCGAAACGAACGCCTACTAACATTAACGAAGACGAACGAATTCGTGAAAGCTTCAGCTCATATTCCCTTACTGCCGCAACTCAAGGCCGAGATATTTCCCGACCCACCACGCCCCCATTTTCGAATGGCAGTACCTCGGATCATCTCAACACTTGGTCGTGGGGCGGTAGAGATAAAGGGGTGTCAAGTCTCTTCAAAGATAATTCCGGACCGCCAACACGTAGGGGAAGCATGGCGCATATATTGAACCCGGCAGAAACTGCCGAGCGAGAAGAAGAGCACGAAGAAGAGATGAGGGAAGAGGATCGTAAGCGGAAACGTCTCCAATAGTTGTTCTCATATTCACCAAGCGGCCGGAACTTTTCATCATTGTCCTATAAAGGCGGAGCGACGGAATACCCCTGATATATCATGCTCTTCGTATCTATCAAATCCTCTTATTATTTTCCAGGCGCCATAGTTGGTCGGATGAGCGGTTACGCTTGTTGGGGGAGGCTAACATCGAATTATTTACGCGGCACACATATACACACATCAGAACAGCAGTTTCTTGTACAGGAAGTTGAATTGGAAAAATCTTGGTAGCTCATGAACATGAATGGAGAATTGGGAGGACATTATTAGTATTCTGGATTGAACATTATTTTTTGTTATGATGTTGGGGGTTGTTTTATTTAGGAGGTCAGGCGTGAGCATTATGAGCATTGCCTTATCTTGAATTTAAGTCTTGGATAGCATTCTATATTCTATTACGTACTTTTTATTTTTGCACTGCAGTTCTTTGCATTTTAGAAGTTGGGGAGGGATATTTTGTGTTTTGTTGTGTACTGGGTGGGGCAGATAGGTGGGTGGATGAGTTGGGATGGATTAAAAAGTACAGTATAGTGTCGTGTAATGTTGTCGTTGGTGCATTTAGTCTTTTAGGACGGAAAAAGAAGTTTTGTCTTTCTGCGAGTGACGATGGATGGAGCAGGAATTTAATACCTGGGGTTGCGGGTGTGTGGTTTGTGTTGGATGGAGATGGGGATAGTTGGACAGGCGATGGAATGAAAGAAAGAGAAAGTGGAGGGCTTATTGTTATGCTGGGTGGATGGATGGATGGATGGGTGGGTGGATGGATGGGCAAGCAGAGGAAGGAGACGGCCAAAGTAGAGATTGGGGAGGAACTTGATGCAGGAAGCAGGTAATGGAGAAGAGAAAACGGGAAAACAAGAGGATAGGATGGGATGGGATGGGATAGGATAAGATACGGTAGGGTAGGGTAGGATTAGTAAGAGATGAGGTGAGCGAGCAAGGAAAAGTATATCTACATAATATGCAAAATATGTATTCGGCGTGGATGTCATCTGGGGTGTGAGCGAACGAATCTGTGATTGTGCGTGGAACACGAGAGGAGAGGAGAGGAGAGGAGAGGAGAGAAGGAGAGAAGAGAAGAGGAGAAGAAGCAAAAAAGTAAGTGATTCGCTGTTCTGTCCTAGAGTAAAGTAAGTTAAGGTAAGGTAAGGTATCGACCGAGTAGTATGTGTACATTCGCATATGATGTGATACGTATGATGATATGATATGACATGCCTTAACTTATTCAGTCCAGTCCAGTTCGGTTCATTTTTTCTCTTCTCGATTCATTTCATTTCATTTCACGCTGTTCGGCAATCTCTCTTCTCTTCCACCCAGTCAGGCAGGCAGGCAGTCAGTTGGTGAGTTAGCCATCTCGGTCCGTTCGTCCGTTGCGTATAGAACTATGCCCATGTGACAGGCGCTCTGTCTCCGTCTCCGCCATCCCCATATGTATGTATGTATGTATGTATGCAGCGTCATATATTTTCCCCTTCCTGTAACTAACTTAATTCAACTTCCATTCTCCATCTAGAAATAATGATTGATTTCGTTTTTTGGATATAAAAACATGGGAGTTTTTTTTTTTTTTTTTTTTTTTTGGAAGAAAAGGATAAATCTCTATGCTGTGATTGATTGAGGGATACATCCTATGCTAAAGAAGACGGACGTCATACTCAACGACGACATAATCGGTTTGATGGTAGAGAAGTAATGAGAATAATGCGCGTGTCTTTGTAAGTCAACTTGCTACATCGTGATATAAAATGCCCGTTGCCCGACCTTTCCATGCATTGTCTGCTTTATTTCAAAAAATAAAAGACAGTCCTCTATACTTCACGTTTGCTTGAATCCGTAACTGCCATATGACAATATTCTTTGCACTTCTCTCTGTTTCAAATTTCTCCCATCAACGCCTCACCAACCAACCCCCTGGCTCATCCACTCCCAGCCTACTCATGGACCCAACGCCATTTTCTCCACTCTCCCCTGCCCACTCTTCTCCTCATCCTCCTCCCTCGCCTTCGCCTCCTCCAGCTTTCCCCACAACCACTCCTCCGCCTCACCCTGATACAAGCGCATCATCTTCCCTAACCCGGTAACCTCACTCTGCACGACCTTCCCAAAGCGACTTCTCTTCACCTTCCTCAGGCTCTCCTCATTCGTCCAGCACGCATGGTCTTTAGTGACATAGATCTCGCTATTCGCCTTATACCAACTGCTGAGTCCTGGATCTGTCTCGCTTTTTACCGGACGCAACGCGCCGGTGACGAAACACAGGATACCTGCCATGCGGCGGCGGCAGTCACGCGAGACGAGCAGCTGCTTGATACCCAGATAGGCGTCGCCGACGCCAAGGAGTAGGATGTGTTTGGCTTCGAAGAGCTCGATGAAGTTGTCCCAGAGGTAGCAGACGAGTTCGCGAGTTTGGTTTTCGACTTCAGCGGGGGTGGGGCGGTGAGGCAGGATACCAGTGGGCGGTTGGTTAGGGTCAATATTGAAGGGGATGTTGATATCCATAATACCAAGACCGTTGTCGGCTGCCCAGTCGACGTAGGGAGGGATGGGGTCGACCTATTCACGTGGTTAGATAATTTAGGGTTGGAATATATAAATGGTACTTACAATGTAGGCATTGTGAGTAGCAACTTGATTTGTGATTGGATCTGATGCAGCTAACATCTCAGGTCTGGAGAAATTAATAAAGCTCTGCTTAGTGAAAATGGAAACTTACGGATCATGAATGATGATCATTATCTGCTTAGCGAGGTGAATGTTAGGAGTGATAAGAACCTGGTTATCAAAGATTCTTGTAATCCCATTTCTCTGAATATATAGCGAAAGCATTTTGTGGTTTTTCGTCAACACGTTCTTCTGGTATGTGCGAATAACATCATCTACGCGAGGCGCTCCATGGGTTTGCTCTTCTTTCATATCGACAATGCCAGATCTCATGCACTCCCAGTAAGGAGCTTGAAGTGCCTTGACTTGTTCAAAGACCTCTGCTCCATGCCGGCTTAAGGGCGGAATTTCAATCCTCTCCGGTGGTTCACCCATCAAGGTTTTAGCAACCGATAAAGCTGAACGAGAAATGGCTGAAAGGTTGTACCCACCTTCCAGACATACTGCGACCTTCCCTCCGGCTAAAGACATCAACATGTGTGTCATATGCGAATAGCACGCTGGCGTGACGAAGCAACCTCCAAGCTCGTCACCGGCGGCAGCATCGAAGCCTGCTGATATGATAACCAGATCAGGATCAAATTCTTGCGCTATTGGCATGATTATTCTCTGGAAGGCAGCCATATATTCCCCGTCACCCATGCCCTGGCAAGGCCAGCCAATATTTACATTCTTTCCTATGCCAGCACCCGCACCCACCTTATCAAGTCCACCATCGGGAATGGTATCGTCATCTGGCTGCCCTGGATAGAAGTTACCGTTCTCGTATACATGTAAGGAGATGTATAGGACATTCGGATTTTCATAGTACATGTTTTGAGTTCCGTTTCCATGGTGAATATCCCAATCTAAAATCAGAACTTTTCTGCATATATCAGGATAGTCGAGCATACAGATACTAGCAGCAATAGGAACATTGTTGAAGATACAAAATCCCATCGATTCATTTGACTCTGCATGATGTCCAGGCGGTCGGATAACCGCAATGGCATTTTTCACGTTCCCTTCAACCACCTGCTTGCACGTTTCTATGGCACCTCCTGCTGAAATCAAGGCCGCCGCATATGTGCAGAGGCTGACGTATAGTGATTTCCGACCAACGTCCATTGATTGGTTCATCTCAGCAAGTTCCGATAAGGATTTGTCGGCCAGAGATTCCACCCAGTCATAGTGCATTGGAGTATGCACCGTACAAATCTCGTCTCTTCTTGCCTCCCTTGCAGCAATACGGTACATATACTTAGTAGGTGATTCGCGAAGAATTCGTGGTATGTCGGCCGGATCGCCAGTGTAGATCAGCCCAGATTCTCTGAAGGCTCGCATTATCACTTCTATTCGTCGTGGGTCCTCTGGATGTGAGGGACCGTCGGAATAGTCTCCAGTGGTGTGTAGCTTCATTCGATCATCGTAACAACAGCCCGTAGGTAACCAAGACTGTCGAGGAGATCCACGAATTTTAATCTCTTCTGATGAGGAGGAATATGTTTCGTCCTCTGGAGACGGATCTGAAGAATGATTCTGATTTACAGTGCTCAGCTCTCGGGGATCCACAAAGCCATGACCATTCTGTATGGAACCATTTATCATCATAGCCTCCTGATTTTCGAGCATATGGACATCCATGTCACTGCTCGGCAATAACATTTGAGGCACGACAGGATCCATTGTTCGTAACTAAATTGGAGAATGTCTCCTCTGGCAGAGAATTCAGATAACCAAAGATGGGAGTCCTGTGACCGTACGCAGAAGCTATAGGTAAAGTCAAAGAAGCGGTGTCCTGTACTGGTTGTAGGTGATGGATTTCGAATATCGAGAAGATAGACAACCAAGACGTTGGAGCAAATACGTTTCGGAATAGATAGCCGTCCTTTCAGTCGTATTCCCATAGAATTACAGAAAGGATTCGTAGAGTCGAAGATGAGACAAGTGATCGTGGCCCACGGGTATCGAAAATAGATCGATATCAGGTGACTGTCGACCTCAGAGTCAGGGAGATGAGAATCAAAATGCAACTGGCCAATAAATTGGAACGCTTCCTTGCAACATTGTTAGTGTTCTTCTTAAATGATCCAAGAGCGCCCCGGTAGGCGGCACGTAATTATGTGCGCAGGTATGGGAAAGCGGACAAACTCCCAAAATTGCTGGAGTAGAATGTTCAACTTACAGTACCGAGAGTGAGATGAAATGCCGAGAGCACATTCGGCAGACAAGACCGAACGACTTGTCGTCGTTAGTGCTCTTGCACAAGATAGAACGGCGCGTATTTACAAATGACTCTTAGCGCTCCATTACCCCTTGTGGGATATGTATAATCTAGTGTTAATGAGTTTGCATTGTTGTGGAGAGAGACAGGCTTGTTAGGTCGAAGAGAATCGGAAGCATTGAACAGTAATACCTTAGATGTCAGGCAATATATCTTAGACATCACCTTTCCCTGCCGAAGCATTTCGTTTGACTACCACGCGACGCGATACGAGTCAAGAGAAATTCTTGGCTCTTGCTATCAGGCATGATGACTGCTGGATAGTAATGAATGGTGTGGGCAATTGTAAACTTTAAACTAGGTCATAACACTATCATTCTGTATCATGGAGTCGCATCGAAGGTAGGGAGAGAACAACAGAACAGAACAGACCAGACACAAACGCATTGCATCCGAGAACAATATAAACGCCGTCGAGTAACATGTACATCACAGATTGCAGGGTGTGCTGGATATGGCTTGGGATACATTCACATCATCAATAGCATTGGATCCGTACCAAATTGTTCATATCATCTTCCATTCTTAAGCTATCATAAGGCATTCTGACCGTTAATTGGATATAACTACTTAATAAAACCTTCATATGCGAATTGCACATCAGAGCTTGCCTTTCAAGAATTCTCTACCAAAAGATTTTGGAATCAGATTCTTGTTTGCTTTAAAGAATTTGAGCAGGAATCCCCTACTTTCCACCATCAACCTTAGCAATGTAGCTGAGAAGATCGAGGACACGGCGAGAGTAACCCCATTCGTTGTCGTACCAAGAAACCAGCTTGACGAAGTTTTTGTTGAGGGAGATACCAGCCTTGGCATCGAAGATGGAGGAGTGAGTATCACCGTTAAGATCAGTGGAGACGATCTCGTCTTCGGTGTAAGCAAGGATGCCTAGAAATTTACTGTAAGTATATAAACTATGTTAAGCCCATAATAGAAGAAACTTACCCTTGAGAGGGCCCTCAGCGGCCTTCTTAATGACGGCCTTAATCTCATCGTATGAAGCACCCTTCTCAATGCGGCAGGTCAAGTCGACCACTGATACATTGGAGGTTGGGACACGCATGGACATTCCAGTGAGTTTGCCGTTAAGATCTGGGATGACTTTTCCGACGGCCTTGGCGGCACCAGTGCTGCTAGGAATGATGTTCTGAGCAGCAGTACGTCCTCCACGCCAGTCCTTTGCGGATGGTCCGTCAACGGTCTTTTGAGTGGCAGTGTAGGAGTGGATGGTGGTCATAAGACCTTCGATGATGGTGAACTCATCGTGAATAACCTTGGCGAGAGGAGCCAAGCAGTTGGTTGTGCAGGAAGCGTTGGAGATAACCTCAACATCCGACTTGTAGGTCTTCTCGTTGACACCCATCACGTACATGGGGGCATCGGCGGAAGGAGCAGAGATGACAACCTTCTTAGCACCACCCTTGAGATGGGCCTTGGCCTTGTCGGTAGTGGTGAAGACACCAGTGGACTCAACAACGTAGTATGCACCAGTGTCGGCCCATGGGATGTTGGCGGGGTCTTTTTCGGTGTAGAATTTGACCTTCTTGCCATTGACCTCCAATCCATCGTCGAGAACCTTGATCTCACCCTTGAATTGACCGTGGGTAGAGTCATACTTCAACATGTATGCCTGCAGAGTGCAAAGGTCAGTTCCTGTACCCGACTAAAAGCTTGCAATCAGAATACAACTTACAGCATATGAGGTCTCGATGAAAGGATCGTTGACAGCGACAATGTCGATGTCTTGGTGCTCGATGGCATTTCGGAAGACGATACGTCCGATACGTCCGAAACCGTTGATACCAACTTTAGTTTGTGCCATTCTGTAGGTTGCCTATTAGCTGCTGTTGAAAACCAGAACCGGACGATTTTGAAGAGGATAGCTCGGAAAGGAAGTAAACAAAGGCTTGCTGGAAGCTTTGCATGCTCTGGAGAGGATTGACGATGAAGCGGATATTGTCGAAGGAGAGCAAGATAGAAGATACTTACTTGAATGATTTTTTTGATGATTTCTTGGATGGTTCTGCGAAGGGGGATGGTTTGTTGTATATGTAGGAAAGGAAGAGCGGAGGGGACGAGCAAATTGGTGGTGGGGGTGTTGTCGAGAAAAGCCCCTCCGTTAGCGCAAGATGGATGATGTACCGTACAAGGGTTGACTGACAGCTATTTCCCCCTTCCTTTGCTTCCTTAGAAGGAGATAATACGGACTTCTCTGCTCGTATCGTATGGCCCCTTTCCAGCTCGAAACTCCAAGCATCTGGGCATCTGGCCAATGTCCTCGACCCCCTTTTGGTACTAGCCAAGCGCGCTTTCCCATGGAATACAGGACAGGATTGTCGTCAGCGCTGCACCTTGATCGTTTCGCACAAGTCCGGAGCTCACAAGGTTACCACCAGCTTCAGCACCACCACCTCACCAGTATCTCAAAGAACACGATAATTCGGAAGCGACGGCTTTGCTACTGTACCAAAACATTTCCCCGCATGCTCCTAGGGGAAGGAAAGCGATAGGTGCTCTCTTGCCCACATCTCCCGTATACTTGTACTTTGCAAAGATACTCACCACTCTGCCCCTCCATTTTTCAACCTCCTCACACAATCCTGTCGCCTCTCGGAGCTCTTATCCCACCTCATCCGCCATAAGCTCTCTCACACTCTGGTGTATCAGCCAATATTTGCCAATGTGTTAGTCACCCCACTCACTCAGACGCTCAATACACGTGTTGGCTGAGAATTTTTTCATTGCATAATAACGGTTGAGTCAGATCGTATCAAATTCCCTCAACTCATCTCGTAGCCTCGAAACCTTTCTGACTCCTTTTCCCCCGGCCAATTTTTCGGACTTTCTTTTGTTGATAACGACCCACGGCCTGGACGTCTACCGTCTACGGAGGTAGCCAAGTTCGAAACAGCAAACAACAGAGCTTGTCCAGCGCGCCCAGGTGCTGCAGCAAATGGTAGATCGTCGGCTTGCATGTTTCATGCACGGTTATACACTAGCTACAGGAAAGTGGTTTGCGTTTGGTGGGCGTGGTGGGGTTCTCTTTTACAAGTACTCGCGCCGAGTCGTGGTACTGTAACTTACAGATTGTGAGTTGCTCTCGCCTCATAAATAAGTCATGAGGAATCCGGGCATCAAACTCTTCATGGTCAATAGATCTTCAGCGACTCTTATGAGACCAACAAAGCTCAATCCACTCTCCATGAAGCTCGACCAATATCAGGAATATCAGGAACTGGACAAGCACTTGCTCACCACACGTGACTAGTGGGGGACTCCGGCGACCGGCACCTCGAGGGAGTCAGTTCTCCTCTGGTTCTTCCAATCTTTGGCTTGCATGTAGTTCTACCGATGTCGCTGATTAAGCTCTGAAGGAACATCATGTCACATCTCACGATTTCCGGCCCATTCGACGCGTCTTCTCAACGCCCTTCCAGAGTCCCGTCTCAAGATCACAGCGGGAGCTGACTCCCGCAGTCGCAACCATATGTTGGTGTGACCAGAAAAATGTTCTATGATATTTCTGCACCTGCATGAATTGCTACGCCGCTTAGATGATGCAATCAACCTTACGGGACCAACAACGTTCCATTCCACCGGTAGTCGGCTCTACATGAATTTGGCCAGCAGTTCCGAGACACTGCTGACACTGCTGACACTGCTGACAATATACACTATACAAGCATGTGCAACTTTTGGAGGTGACTTGTTCATAAGTCAACTTTTTTGGTAATATGTTGCACGCACAACCGAGAGATAGTATTTGAAAATGGACAATGGCCGTATAGTTTTGGTAGCCAACCAAATGACGTTGATTCGTCAGAGCCGACGTTTGACAGAGGGGCCCACCACTCGAATATACAACCACCACCACCTCAAACATAGAGGCAGTAGATTCCCCAGAAGGAGCTTCCAAAAGCTCAGAATAGACAAGAATAGCAGACTTAGTACTGAAGCAGCAGCCATAGAACGTGGTAAAACCAAAGATGTGATATTCCCCATTCACGTGACCTCCAAGGTGGAGCTCTACCTCGCTTAACAAAATACATGCGACAAAGTCATCCGATTGATTCTCTCCAGTACCTATCTCTCCAGCAAAATAGGCCCATCCCTCTACCCGACACCACTTGCTCGTCGACCGTAGACCAAAACCTCACCTTCCTCGTCACCAACCTCACCTTAATACTCTCCACTCTCAATCGCCCACCATGTTCCGCACATCAATTGTCCGTAGTAGCCGCAGTCTGGCTGCGCGAAGCCAGACAATCCGAATGGCCTCGACAGCCTCGACACCTATTAGCAACCCGACGCTGGCTGATATCGAGAAGCGATGGGAGGGCATGCCACCGCAGGAGCAGGCTGAGTTGTGGATGTCGCTGAGGGATCGTATGAAGGTTAATTGGGCCGAATTAACTCCGCAGGAAAAGAAAGCTGGTATGTGATGTGGTTTGGCTTTTTTTCCCTTCTCGTTTTACTCTGCGGATTTGGCATTGCGGAGATCAACAGCTGTTTTGGGTGATATGTCGTGGTTGGATGGGAGTCGATGACGCTGTTGGGCTGGGGGGAAAGAGCATGCGTGGGTGGTGGATGCGGGGTAGTAGTGGAGAATTATATACATCATATGCAAGGGAAACAAGACAGCTAACGAGACATCTACAAATAGCCTACTATATCGCCTTTGGAGCCCACGGCCCCCGCGCCGCTACTCCTCCAGGAGAGGGATGGAGAGTCGCTGCCATCACTGCAGCAGGAGTAGGTGTATCTTTGGTCCTCTTTGGTGCTATCAGACTGTCCTCCAAGGGAACTCCATCTACCATGAACAAGGAATGGCAGGAGGCTACAAACGAGATGTTGAAGGTATGTACCTTTCTTAACCCAACATATATACTCTCTTAGAGAGCTTTTCCTCCACGATCATACTTAGCAGAGACTAACAAGAAACTTACCCACAGGAACAACGATCCGAACCCATCTCCGGTATTTCATCCGAAGGCTACTCCGGCCCCGGAATGGTCCAATCGGCACCAAAGAGGAAGTAAATTTCCACTCCCTAAACAAACGAACCTCTCTATTGTATTTAAAAGAGGCACAAAAAGAAAAAGTCGACAGGGAACGGTCCAGCCCGTTTGCAACTACTCAATCTATCTTTTCATTTGTTAACTTGGAGGTGAGGGAAAAAAAGGTCTTTGGCAGAAGGGATCTGGGGGGTCAGAGAGTCATGGTTTTGTGCATAGAAAATGATTGGGGAGGAAAGGGGAGAATGGTGGTGGTGATTGAACAAACGAACGTAGTTGTACAACATATCGTTTTTGCGTTTTCATGCTTGTTTAGAGAATTGAAGAGTTCTGATGAATGACGTTTTGGGAAACAATTTCTCTTGTTCTCAATATGTGCAAGAATCACTGTGAAAATCATATACATGCTGTGCCATGCATGGCATATGCCCATATTTTCACATATTTTGGACTTTGAAACCATGTCATAACATATGCTTGTTTGAGCACACCTAGACCGACCCGATGACACATACATATATATGTATAAACGCCTATTCACCCCAAGTCATGACAAAACCTCTCTGCCATCCATCCTACAAGACAAAACCGAATATGCATATAAACCCTTCACCATGTCTTTCTCCCTCTCCCTCTCCCTATGTCCACTAGCTCCCTGTACACAAAATCCAACCGAACTCACATCCCCTTCTCCACCAAAACCCTATACTCCTCAAAACTCTGCACCCCGGCATCCCTCGCGTCCCCTCCCTTCCTCTTACCACCCAACCCATTCATCTCCCTCCAAACCTCCTCTTCCCGCTCATACGCCTCGTCGAAATAAACCTTCTGATTCCGCGGAAAACACCTCGGCAACCGCATACCCGTATCCGTATCCGCGTCGCCGTCGCCCTCTGTTTTCTTCTCCTTTCCCACGCCGTTCACAAATGCTTCGTCGACTAACACGTACCTGATATTCGGCGACGACGGGCCCACAAACATGATTTCATGCAGAACGGACTCCATGATGGCGCGGAGACCGCGTGCGCCGATGCCGGTTTTCTTGGGGGGTTGGGAGGTGGATTTATTAGAGGTGGAGTTTGTGTTTGCGGGGCCGTAGAGAGCAAGAGAGGCGATGGCTTCGAGGGCCGCGCGGGTGAATTTTAACTGGATTCCATGCGGGCCGTAGGTTTCGAAGAGCGCGGTGTATTGCTTTACGAGGGAATTGCGGGGTTCGGTTAGGATAGAGACGAGCTGGGGGAGAGAGAGCGGGGAGAGGGATGTGGTGATGGGGATGCGGCCGAGGAGTTCGGGGATTAGACCGTAAGCTTGGAGGTCGGTGGGAGTGGTGTGGGAGAGGATGTCGGGGTTGGAGTCGTTGGTACCTGTGGAGCTGGAAGAGAGGCTCGATGTGAAGCCAATGGAAGAGCCGGTAGAGAGGCGTTTGGAGATTATTTGTTCGAGGCCAATGAAGGCGCCGGCAAAGACGAAGAGAATGTTGGACGTGTCGATTGTATATTGCTCGTTTCGGCCAGGTGGGATCGTGTCTCGTCCTCCTCTGTCTAGGCCCCGAGAGGAATTGGAATTGTTCTTGTCGGATTTGGCGTTGACTGTGACTGTAGTTCCTTCGATCATCTTTAATAATCCTTGCTGGACACCTTCTCCGGAGACATCACGTCCATGGGTCATGACAGCTGGTTTGGCCAACTTGTCAATTTCATCAAAGAAGATGATTCCAGTTTCGCATTTATGTACGGAGTTGGATGATGCGAGGAGTAAGCGTTCTATGGATGACTCAATGTCGGTTCCAATGTAACCAGCTTGAGTCAAAGAAGAACAGTCCACAGTCGCAAAAGGAACTTCGAGAACACGTGCCAGGGTCTGTAAGATGTAAGTCTTCCCGACACCAGATGGACCTAGGTTAGGAAGTTAGCAGTCTGCATCTATGGATTTAAGTCCAAAAAAAATAAATAAATAAATAAATAAATAAAATAAAATTAAAAAAAAAAAGACATGTTCTAGTGCGCACAATCTCATTCAGAGTGTAGCCGGCAGCCAGCAGCCAGCAGCCAGCAGCTGAGAGCTTGGGGTTGTTGCCCTCTGGATGGAGGGCCCGAGGAGACATGCATACCTAGAAGCATGAGGTTAGATTTCTCGATTATTGTGCGATCCGGGAACGGGTCCTCAAGTGGTCGAGAACCAAGTTCAGGTTCATCATCGAAATCCCTATCACGGTAGGATAAGTTCAGATCGGCGGTCTGGACGGCATGACCAATATATTCATCTACCAAGCAATCAAATCAGAACAAATTCCATACAAGAGGATATTGGGTGGCATTAGAAGGATGGAATGGATGCTATTACTGTCAACAGGATGGCTATTACGCTCGCGCTCATACATGTGCCTCCTGTGGTACTGCTCCCTTCTCTCCTGCTCCTCAGCTTCCTGTCTCTTCAATTCTCGAATTCGTTGATAATGATTGTATATTGCTACACATGTGACTTTCTTCGCTTTATCTTGGCCAACGACGAATTTATCTAGATGGGTTTTCAGGGACAAAGGAGTGAGGACAGGAACACCATGTTTGGAAGCCTGGGACAGAGGTCCCTTTGTCGGCCCGGGCGGCTCATATGAAGCCGTCCAACCCTGACCGTCAAAATCCGAGCGTCGGTATTGAGTTTCTCGACGTTTTCGAGATGTGGAATGGAAGGCTTGGGGGCGGGAGCTTAATATGATTCGAGCATGGTTGGTTGAATGGAGGGGAGCTCGGCTTAGTCCCAACATCGGGGGCATGTTGTTGACGGCTGGAGGTCTCTCATCTGTTCGTCATGGCCTGGAAAAAGGGGTGATGATGATGGCTATGCAATTAAATCCGACGGGAAGATCTGATGATGATGGGAAACTGTTCACAATGATGCACGTGAGTACTCTACGAATAAAGTGCTGTGTCCTGGTGGTTGTGATAGCGGGTTAGCGGTACAAATTGAAGGCGGTGGACTTTGAAGGGTTGCGGGGTGAGGCCGCATACCGCATTCGACTACCCGACGCTAGCCTTTAAGATGGCGAGTCAATGGAGCGCGTGGGAAGGGATGGGAAGGGGGAAGGGATGGAATGAAAGACTTATGATCCATGAACAATCAACACCAACACTCTTTTTGGACGGTTCTGTGCGACGTGTAAGATTACTTCCGTACTTGGTCGTAAATGGGTAAAATGTGTAATAACATCATTCATCTGTGGTGACGATCTTCACCGTTGCTTATCGATGGTTCGTCGCTTAAAGCTCTCTATCTGAGACCATCCACAGCCACTGCAAGTGTTCCGCAGCGTTGACAAGGATCGACGTCACTGGAACAACAGCTCATAGGCCTCGACTACCTCGCAGTTGGGCTTGGAGGGGAGTTTGGTGAGTTGGGCGTTGGAGAGCTATCAACAGCCCACCACTCCTACCACTCCCACCACTCCCACCACTACCAAAGATCAACGAAAGCAAACAAACCACTTACAGCACTGCATTTGCAAAAAAAAGAGGAAGAAAAAAAAAAAAAAAAAACCCCTCATAACTTACCCCGCAGAACCTTTTGCTTTTAAACAAGATAAATGTGAACGAGTCCAGAAACCATTTCACAACTCCTTCCTTTCTTCCTTCTACGACCATCGACTGATACCCACGACCATCTACTGATACCCAGCTATCTTATCTGTCCGGCGGCTAATCAAACCCATCACACCCCATAATAGCTTCTCCAAACGGGAGATTGACTTGGCACTAGCTTCGACTCCCACAAAATCCCACATTCTACACATTCTTCCTCCTGATCTCTCAACCCGTTTCTTCCTCCTGATCTCTCAACCCATTCCCCTCTTCCCCCAAAACGCCAAAGGTTGAAGAAATGACAACCACCACCTCAATCATGGAGTCAAAGCCAGCAAACGGCATTCCCAATGATGGCACTGGTAGGCCATAGCTCCGAGATACCCCTCATGCTAAGACCAAATCCTGACCCCGCATAGGTGTTATCCAGCTGGACCCATGGCTTGGTCCATTCAGAGATTCTCTGAAGCATCGATTCTCAAAGGCGCAACAATGGATTAAGACGATCGACGACACCGAAGGAGGCTTGGAAAAGTTCAGCAGAGTTCGTACTACGCTTTTCTTCCCTCTGCCTATGACTGACTATAGCAGGGCACAGAGAAGTTTGGTTTCAATGTCGACAAGAACAACAACGTCATATATCGGGAATGGGCTCCAGCTGCAAAGCAAGCATGGTTGATTGGCGATTTCAGTATGTCGTCACTCCATTTATGCTTTCCGTTCCACTATCAACTTTACAAGGCTAACCACAAGCAGACGACTGGAACCGCGAGTCGCATCCTATGAAGAAGGACCCATTTGGCGTTTTTGAAATTACGGTGCCAGCGAAAGATGGCCAGCCCGCCATTCCCCATAACTCGAAAGTCAAGGTAAGCTACCTCTTCCAACTTTATACTATTATCTCTTGCTAATTACAAAAAGATATCCTTGATTGCACCTTCAGGGGAACGAATCGACCGTCTACCTGCTTGGATAAAATATGTTACCCAAGACCTCGCTGTTTCCCCCGTTTACGATGCTCGCTTCTGGAACCCTCCTGCTTCCGAACGATACGTCTTCAAAAACCCGAGACCAAAGAAGCCAGAAAGTGTTAGAGTCTATGAGGCACATGTCGGAATATCTTCCCCAGAACTGAGAGTGGCTACATACAAAGAATTCACAAAGAACATGCTACCGAGAATACATCATTTGGGCTATAATGTTATTCAGCTTATGGCCATCATGGAGCACGCATACTATGCAAGTTTCGGATATCAGATCAACAGCTTCTTCGCTGCTAGCAGTCGATATGGTACACCTGATGATCTGAGAGAGCTCATAGATACAGCTCATGGTCTTGGTATCACTGTTTTACTCGACGTGGTTCACAGCCATGCATCCAAGAACGTTTTGGACGGTTTGAATGAGTTCGACGGAACTAACAGTTGTTATTTCCACGAAGGAGGAAAAGGAAATCATGACTTGTGGGATAGCAGGCTGTTCAATTATGGAGCTCACGAGGTCTTGCGATTTTTGCTTAGCAATCTGCGTTTCTGGATGGATGAGTACAACTTTGATGGATTCCGTTTTGACGGCGTTACTAGCATGCTCTATACCCATCATGGAATCGGCACGTAAGTAAACCTGCAATGAATATTTATCTGACTTTGGCTAATCTCAATAGGGGATTTTCTGGAGGTTATCACGAGTACTTCGGCCCCAGCGTGGACGAAGATGGTATTGTCTATCTCATGCTGGCCAATGAGATGTTGCACCAAATATATCCCGAGTCGATCACGATAGCAGAGGACGTTTCTGGAATGCCAGCTTTGTGCCTACCATTAGCACTTGGTGGAGTAGGCTTTGATTATCGACTCGCCATGGCTATTCCAGACATGTGGATCAAGATCCTCAAGGAAAAGAAAGACGACGAGTGGGATCTTGGTAACATTTGCTTCACTCTGACGAACAGACGTCATGGTGAGAAGACCATCGCATATTGCGAGAGTCACGATCAAGCGTAAGTCGACGTCATTCAGCTTGTAGAAGCATAGCTAATATTTTCTTCTCCAGTTTGGTCGGAGATAAAACTCTCATGATGCATCTATGTGATGCAGAGTTGTACACAAACATGTCTACGCTTACTGAGTTCACTCCGATCATTGATCGGGGTATGGCATTGCACAAGATGATTCGCCTTCTGACACATGGTCTCGGAGGAGAAGGTTATCTTAACTTTGAGGGTAATGAGTTTGGTCACCCCGAATGGTTGGACTTCCCCCGTCAAGGTAATGGCAACAGTTTCTGGTATGCTCGCCGTCAGTTCAACCTTACCGACGACAGTCTCCTGCGTTACAAGGCATTGAACGAGTTTGATGCCAAGATGCAGCATCTTGAGGAAAAGTATGGCTGGCTGCATAGTCCGCAAGCATACATCAGCCTTAAGAATGAATCTGATAAGGTCATCGTTTTCGAGCGAGCAGGCTTGGTGTGGGTGTTCAACTTCCATCCTACTCAGAGCTTCGTCGATTACAGAATTGGCATCGAGCAAGAGGGTACTTACAGGCTTGTTCTCAGCACTGATTTCAAGGACTGTGGTGGATTTGACAGAATCGACTCTGAAACTCGATTCTTCACCACGCCGTTCGCATGGAACAACAGAAAGAACTTCACACAAGTGTACATTCCAACACGCACAGCAATCGTAAGTCTTCCTTGTTTCATTTTCTTGTTGACACGAATGCTCACCAATTTGACAGGTATTGGCTCTCGAATCTACACTGTAAAGCAGATGATGAAATTTCGATATGAATTGCGAGAGGTCCCGAAAGGAAAAGGATATTGTGTGAATATAAAAAAAGAAAATATAAAAGGCGGCATCCAAAAAATGCATGTTATTAGATCTCATTAGCTGCGTCAGCAATTGCTGCGTGAGAATACAGTGAATATTCTTCATTCTTCCTAGATATGTGCGTAGAACATATAAGTATTGTCCGTTCCATGAATGTTCTTCAAAAAAAAAAAAAGATCTTGATCGACAAGGTCAAAATTTATTAGACAGTCCTGCAGGCTGTCTGTGCTGTCAAAATTTAAGTTGAGACAGAGGGGCAATCCTAAATCGGGTCATAACGGAAAGACGGGAGGAGCAGTCACGTGGATAGCTACGCTAACAATTAGTCGAGAAGCTCATTTTGCTGCTGCTGGCTTTCCGTACCTCCTCTTCTTTGCAAGACCATACCCCCCCCATCAACCTTTTGTATCTCCGCTCCCATTTTTAACGCTCTTCTTCATCCGTCAAGATGTTCAGGAGGTACGTAGTTATTGCCGGAAGCGCTTCTCGTTGCCGCATTGGGCCACAATCGATCAATTGAGCTGACTTTTCTGATATAGCGCTATTCAAAAATCTGCTTTCCGGGCTTCAAGAAGCGCCTTCAGACCAGCAGTATCCACCGGTCTGAGAGCTGCTTCTGCTCGATTTGCAAGTGACAGTTCTGTGCATGGAAAGATTCATCAAGTTATTGGTGCCGTCGTAGATGGTGAGTGCCAGGAAAAATTCTTTCTCGGCAACGACGTCAAAGTTCGGATCTAGGGAATTTGTGGTCGTCAAAGCTTCGCGTACCCTGTAACTGCATCTGACACAATCCAAACAGTCAAATTCGATACCGAAAAGCTCCCTCCTATTCTTAATGCCCTCGAGACCGACAACGGTGGTCAAAAACTCATCCTTGAGGTCGCAGTACGTCACAAACATAAGGAATGAAACACAACATCGGACATCAACTGATAGGGATTACAGCAACATTTGGGAGAGAATGTCGTCAGAACGATTGCTATGGATGGTAAGGGATTCTGAGATTTCACGGATATTGTGGGCAGGAATTAATGTGATGTGTGTATAGGTACGGAAGGTCTCGTCCGTGGCCACCGTGTAACCGATACTGGAGCACCAATTCTTGTACCAGTCGGCCCAGGAACTCTCGGTCGTATCATGAACGTTACTGGTGACCCAATCGACGAGCGCGGACCCATCAAGGCTACCAAGAAGCTGCCCA
Organism: Clarireedia aff. paspali H2; assembly: GCA_026770245.1. Lineage (NCBI taxonomy): Eukaryota > Fungi > Ascomycota > Leotiomycetes > Helotiales > Rutstroemiaceae > Clarireedia > Clarireedia aff. paspali H2. Next base: position 33,520 of record JAJCXA010000092.1, on the reverse strand, counting down.
TTCACGCCGAGGCACCAGCGTTCACCGAACAATCTACTTCTGCTGAGGTCTTGGTTACTGGTATTAAGGTCGTCGACTTGCTTGCTCCTTACGCTCGTGGTGGAAAGATTGGTCTTTTCGGAGGAGCTGGTGTCGGAAAGACTGTGTTCATTCAAGAGTTGATCAACAACATTGCTAAGGCCCACGGTGGTTACTCTGTCTTCACTGGTGTAGGTGAACGTACTCGTGAGGGTAACGATTTGTACCACGAAATGCAAGAGACCCAGGTTATTCAGCTTGATGGAGAGTCTAAGGTCGCCCTGGTCTTCGGTCAAATGAACGAGCCCCCGGGAGCTCGTGCTCGTGTTGCTCTTACTGGCGTACGTATTACTTTTCTTACTTCCCTTTCTTTCCTTCGTACTTTGGCCAAGCAGCAAGTCAATCACTATAATGGTGTTGGACATTGAACCAAGTGGTTTTTATCCACCTCCCCGTTGCTCCTTCCCTCTGGACACCTTACCCCGCAATGGATTGTCAAACTTTCATTTACCCCACCATGTTACTTGTTTCTCGTCACCTTGGACATTCATCTCAAGTCAATCGCCATGGCCGAGCTGGACATTCACCCAAGTCAACCACCATGGCCGAGTTGGACATTGAACTCGAGCTGTTGCCGCTCGGCGCTGCCCAGCGTATCATCGAGGATCTGAGCTTCAGCCTCGTCAGTCTCAATGTACCAAGTTGTTACATAAATCCACAGTTCAAAGAATTGTTTAAAGATCGTGTTGATGGCATCGAGATATCTCCACCAACCAAGAGTGCTGTCGCGGTGGCTGCTGTGCGTGCCAAGGCCAAGGAGAATAAGACACACTACTTTTCTACCTGCGAGAAGGCTTTCGAGAACGATTGGAGCTTGACCAGGCACAACGGCACCGAATTGCATGCTAACCGGTCAAGCGCTCCGGTGCTTCAAAATAATTTCACTCTTTACACCATATTTTGGGGAATTATGTCCTTCTATATCTCCTATTTGGGATTGCACCTACTACAATGTCGCCATCATGTTACTAACGTTGCCCTACATTAGTTGACAGTAGCTGAATATTTCCGGGACGAAGAAGGACAAGATGGTGAGAAATGAAGCTATTCCCAAAAACTTTTGGGTTTTTTTTACTAACAAATTTCTAGTTTTGCTCTTCATTGACAACATTTTCCGATTCACTCAAGCCGGTTCTGAAGTGTCTGCTCTTCTTGGTCGTATCCCATCTGCCGTCGGTTACCAACCCACTCTCGCCGTCGACATGGGTCTCATGCAAGAACGTATTACTACCACCACCAAAGGATCCATTACCTCCGTCCAAGCCGTCTACGTACCGGCTGATGATTTGACTGATCCTGCCCCTGCCACTACCTTCGCCCATTTGGATGCTACCACTGTCTTGTCCCGTGGTATCTCCGAGTTGGGTATCTACCCAGCTGTCGACCCTCTTGACTCCAAGTCTCGTATGTTGGATCCTCGTATTGTCGGACAAGATCACTACGACACCGCTAGCCGTGTCCAACAGATGTTGCAAGAATACAAGTCCCTCCAAGATATCATTGCCATTCTTGGTATGGACGAGTTATCGGAAGCTGACAAGTTGACTGTCGAGCGTGCTCGTAAAATTCAAAGATTCTTGAGCCAGCCTTTCACCGTTGCTCAAGTCTTCACCGGTATCCAAGGTGTTCTCGTCGATTTGAAGGACACCATTGCCTCATTCAAGGCCATCATGAACGGAGAGGGTGACAATTTACCAGAAGGAGTAAGTGGTCAAAAATTTTAGGTTATTGCTGTTGCTTTACTAATACATTTGTAGGCTTTCTACATGGTTGGTGACTTTGCTTCAGCTCGTGCGAAGGGAGAGAAGATTCTCGCTGAACTGTAAGCATATGCAATTCAAAAGTCTAATTCTGCCAGTACTAATAGCTTTTATAGTGAGAAGGATTCATAGATGAGATGATAGATGATGGATGATGTGTATAATTGCAAAGGGATGATGGGATGATGAAAAAAAGGGAAGGGTAGGCAGCGTTGGAGCCGGGGCTGTGTACAGACATGGGAGAACCAAATCATCTGATTATCACATCTCCTCTTAAGCTGAGCCTTGTAACAACCACCAAGAATTTTCCTTTTTTTGTTCAACTGCACTGCTGCCATGATTCCAATGTGTTACAATAACGAATGATATCCAGTTGACTTGCAGCGCGATACTTTGGATTCTCCAATTCATACGTAGTGCTTCTTTCAGGATTTCTTTACCCTTTCGCGGCAGAGGACTTTACGTCTGATTAGTCCTGCATCGATGCTTTTCTAGCGCACCTCTCGTCTTATTGGAACAAGCCGCATATTGTTGCATATCGCACTCCTTTGCCGCCGGGCAAAGACGCGCAATTATGTTGCCCGTTGGTGAAGTCAGCGAGCGATCCAAGGAACCAGGAATATGCGTTGCATAAAATAGCATACTTGCTGAGACATCGCTTATGCAAAGGAACTGGTGCAGCGGGTGCGGGGTAATCATGGAGGGGTAATGGGCGAGGAGGAGGAATATAGGGATCGGGTGAACCGGGCGATGTTGCTTTTGCTCGCGAGGTGCAAGAAGCAAGCTGAAGCGGACCGCGGCTAAGAGGTGTGTGGGCAAGTAAGTATGGAGAAGAATGGTAGGGCATCGTCTAGAGGGGCAATGTCTATAGGATCGTGTTACCCGTCTGACTACGCACTATCAGAGCCAGCCTAACACAATGTGCACTATTGCTTCCACGCCGTTGCGCTGCGTGCTACGATCTCGCTACTAGCTTCGTGCCCACCTTGATTACTATCTTTCCATAGCCTCAGCTCACATTCCGCAATATGACCTCGTTTGCGGGAGCCGAAGCAAGCTGGGTGTAATCTGATGAGTAGGTAATCGGACCCGGGTCTTCATGCGCTGCTCCAGACGCGGGAGCAGCCTCCGTCATATGGGGATAGTGCTTCTCAGAAACAAGAACGTCCGGCACATTGGGCTGTTGGTGGTTGATGCCGGGCTACCATGTATGTTTAACATCTTTTAGCAGGCAGCAAGCTGATAGTAAAAATAAACATTTAAGAGACTTTAGACTGCTGCAGTAAGGTCTCAATAGTAGACACTATCAATGGTCTGCGTTCGTAGAAGGCCCGTCAACTTGAAGATGATAGATGTACTTTCATACTACGAGTAAGTACTGGAACAAGTTTTAGTTATAAATCCATACGGAAGGTAATTGTCCCAGATGATGTGGACATTTGATGACTGATAAGGATAATGTAACTTAGCCGAAGATGATCCGGACCGAGCGACCTGTAAACATCAATCATTGTTTTGACTCCTCGGCTGCTTTCTTCCACGACCATATCCATCATGATTTATCTCAACTTTTCCAGTCGCATCCGACTGGAATACCCCAACAGTGGAAGCGTGCAAAATGTCTCCTGCCCTTCATATAGCCCCCGTGGTGGGGTGTGCCAGAGTTAGGTTTTCCTAAGATTCTCTGCCGTTTCGGTGATTGTACATCTACGTCCACCGCAGCGGCCTGCGCGACAAGAGCATATCGACTCAATCGCATCACTATCACTGTTGAATAATATAATCGTGGCCATTGGAGTTCCAAACGGGAAACCTACAGCTATTGCCAGTCACAATCGTTGTCTACTTTGCTGTCTTAGACAACTAAGGGGGACAGTGAATTACTCAGAAGACGTGAGTCAAAGATACTCCTTCATATAAGTATCACCATATTGACTGTAGTATAGTCCCAAACAGATCTTTTGTCTTAAGAAACATAAACATTAAAATACAATTTCATCATGTCCATCACGAAACTCTCCACTGAGATCCTGCAGAAGATCTACGAATCCTGCGACCTTATCGATGCTTTACACCTTTCCCAAACTTCCAAAAGGCATTACAGTGCCCTCCGAGGAAGATACCTACCCATCCTTGGACAAGCTTTGAACAACTCATATGGTCCAATCCCTAGCTTGTACAAACTGGTCATCAGCAGCGAGCCTGAGAAGAAAGGTCGCAGAACAGTTGGGACAGAGATACGCCGAAATGCACTGGTCGACCAAATCCTGCAATTACAAGACGACGCACCTCTATCCATCGAGTTGATGACAAAGATGGTGAGCTTTGGAAGAATTGCATCCAAATGGGTTGAAATATTTCCACAGTTTAGATGGCGTGTCGATTACAAAAATAGGAGGTTTCTCAAGGCGCATGAACAGCAACGCATGCGTCGTGCTTTATACCACTACTGGACATACAATAATCTATTCCATGATCAAATATATACCCAGTTCGACCCCGACTTCCCATCTGAGCGCCGACCCAAGGACCCACGATTACGACTTGTCCGAACGTACAGTACCATTGAACTTGTACAACTGAGCGAATTCCTCAAGCATGTTGTGTTGCTCATTGAAACGGACCTTTACCCATCTAGCTCGGTCATCGAAGCTTCGCACAACTTTTCTTCCAAAGCTGTTGCAAAAATAGCTTGGGGTTACGGTCCTGGCTACAGATACCTGGTAGACGATCTTCTGAAGTACAGCCCTTTAGATCTCCTTTATCTCTTTGAAAACACATACACCAAAGCGGAAAGAGCAGAATATCTAATCGCTCAAGGTCTTGCATTCGAGGATGCCCCAGCAACATTAGAGCGTGCTATATCATGCGTTTCCTTCGAAAGACAAGGGCTCGACCCAACTGGTGGCTTGAAGAATCTCTTCTATCCGGCACTGACGCCGCGGTCTCACATGGCGAAGCAGCAGGAGAATGTGAGATATGGGATAGCGGATTATGATGGACAGGATCGTTATTCTGAAGATGACCCGTACAATCATGACGGGGATAGGAGCAGAATGTAGAAGGAAAAATTAATGGCTCGCATATTTTTGATTCTATTTGTTTTGGTATACAAGCGCTAGCGAAATTCGGAAGTGGGATTTATAGATGGCAATATAGTATAGAGTTCATCAGCCCACATTTATTCCAGCCATCGATTTTGTAACTTCCATGTCTATTTCAACACGTAGGTGCCATGTAGCTTTGGATAGCGGGACTGAGGGGTTAATAATCAGGCGTCATCTTTGGGGGACGTTACTAAGAAGCAGCCGGTGTCACATGGGCAGTCGTTCACGCATGCACAACTTATGGATGCAGAATATCTATTAACCATGAGTTCTGTCCTTCCTATATCCATAGTCATAAACTAATGTCTCCATTCCTCCCAGATGCATAACTGAACTCTCGTGATACCAGCTACGAGGTATCCCCCAGTGAGACCTTCCCGTCCGTCCTAACACTCTACCACACACTACCCACTCCCCAGAAGTAAAACAACGCAGGCCCGAAAGAAACAAAAGGCAATCATCCATTCAGAAGATCAATTCTAAACAGTGCGAATAGTCGTGATGCATATCTAGACGTACTCATAGAGGCTAATCCATCACCCACCACGCATCAGTACTCCATCGACCCACGAAAGCGAAGACCAAACATACCTATCATCATCCAAATCAACCATTCCCTCACGCCCAGCCTTCTCGATCTTAATCTGTCTCGCTTGTTGCTGCTGCTCCAAATCTTTGAACTCGGCTTCCTGCTTCATGTGCTTGGGCTGGGGACTGGGAAGAAGGTCGTCCTCGTCGTCGTCCTCCTCCTCGGCGCCGTTGAAGACGTAGGTGCTGAGCTTTTTGGGGGTGCTGGTGGTCGGGGTCGAGGTGGATTTGGGTTTTGAAGCTCGTTGACGTTTTTTGGCGGGGGTGGTCTCGGCTGAGGAGGGGGTGGTGGAGGGGTTGTGCGATTTGGATTCGCGGCGGATTTTTTGGAAGCGTTGGCTATGGGGAGGCGTTCGTTAGTGGGTGGTTGAGGGTATGTAAGTTGGATAGATGGATATGATGAGAGATAGTAGTGGGTAGGGGTATGCGATGGTTGGCACGTGGATGAGGCTGGGCTGTGATGGACTGAATTGACAGCAAGAAAATTTGTGGGAGAAGTAGGAAATCGACCATCTGATGGAACGGGAGTTTGTAGTGTAGAAAGCCAACAGTGCTTAAAGGGGGAAGACTAGACTGCAAAAGTAGGCGGCATGATTCACGAAGACAGCCAGAAGCAAGGCCAGATCGTGGGGAAGAAAGTGAAGCATAGATGTCCAACAGATCTCAAAAGAGCCCAAGAATGAAAACCAAAACTATTGAGTTTCAAATCGACAGGTAAAGAGATGGGTTGTGTTAAAATGCGAAAGAAAGAGCATCGATCTAATCTTACATACCGGCATGCTTCCTTGGTGAAAGTATACCCCTTTGCCTGCATCTTCTGAGAGACCACATCCCATTGGATCGATTTGATGTCGCCAACCTCGATGATACATAGGAGCATGTCCCTGTCGGCTGCGTGGTCCCAGGCTGAAGGCATGGTTGCGATTTGATTGGTTTGGGATCGTGAGTTGATTTGGTAGATTATACCGTGACCGAAAGGTTGAAGTTGTTGTGAGAAGAGAAAAGTGAAGAGATGATAATGGAAGATGGTAGAAGTTGAGTAGAATTAAAACGGAGTTAAGAGAGAAGTAAAGCAGTTGAGTGAATAGAGAATACAACAAGTCTTCTTATTGGCTGGCTGAGATGAAAGGTGCAAGCAGCAGGCTAGATAGAAACAATTACTTCTATCTAGTAATATATAGTTCAACACTTGAATTTTCTCTGACATCGAGTTGAACAGAGGAACAGCCTTTCAATCATAATAATTTGCCCCGGAACCACGAACAGGCAGCCCTGGATCTGACTTGTCACAATCTCATGCCTGCTATTTCGAAAACGCATTACTCCAACTGGAATTTCTTCTGCTGGATGTACTCTGATCCGCGGTTGTGTTGCCCACACAATCTAGGAAAACCTGTATATATTTGGCCAAAGGACTTCTTAATGTACGCAACCAAATCGATAGATATTTTCATGCAACCATATCAGCAAAAAGAAACAAGTTCGATCAAGAAGCTCCTATACAAAGGAAGTTCACCGCGGCTGTCATAAAGTATTGTTGTTGGCTTTCGGCTCCCTTATCAGTACTGACCCGACCCGTCACTAGCGTTATGCAAGACCCTTCTATGTTTGCTATGGCTGCAGCTGCAAACGAAACCTTCATTTATTTTTTGCTTGATGGCGATTAGATAACATGGGTTCGTATCCGTCTACCGGTACAGTACTGAAAGAGGCCCAAGCAGAGTCTTCTTTTCCCGCATTGAACCCCTGTCTACAAACGGAACATCAGCCTAGAAATGCCTCGAGCCTAGATCCTGACTTCTGAGTAGAACCAGATTCTTGATTACCATAAGTCAAGTGCATAGTTCTCTTCAAAAGTGGATATTGCCCTTTAAGGGAGACAAAACCACAACCTTCTGCTCTGATGTCTTTCTACAATCCTATTGTTCTCTATGTGTACTCCCTTTGCAGATGTAGGATAGAAACCGGTTCAGGATAGTTGTCTTTATTGAAACTCTCTATTGATATATCCTTCTCTATTCGTCTTCAGATCATTAATCTTCCTACCGAAGACCCTGCTACCCCGCTCTTGCATCATTGCCCGACAGCCTCCCAGTAAAAGATCAGATATGCCGAACGAGACGTCCGTCAATCGTTTGCTTTGGGCTATGCTCAGCCAAAAGTCTTTGAAAGATGTATGATGATTCTCTTGAACACTTGTTACCCTTGTGCCCTCTCGCCTTGTTTCTGCGACAGGATGAGACTAACCTCCTCAGATTGATTGGAACAAAGTCGCCATGGACCCAATACTCTCGAAAGAGATCACCAATGGTCATGCCGCCCGGATGAGGTATTCGCGCTTCAAAAAACAGATGGAGGATGCAACCCCCTCGAAATCGTGGCAGCTGAAAACAAACACTCACCGACGCGGTAGAGCCAAGAAGAGGACAACTCTTAAGCGGAAGTGCAATTTAAAAGGCAAAAAGATCAATACCAAAGAGCTCCCTTTTTGCCGGAAGACGGAGCAGCAATATCCTTGTACTTCCCCTCCTCTCCCATCCGCCGAGGATGCCTCCAGAGCCAGTGGGCTCCGCACACCACCTCCAACCCTCAAAAGGCCCAAAGTAGAGCCATTTCCCGAACAGGAATTCAGCCCTGTGACTTCTTCATTGTCGTCTCGTCTTTCGACTCCGTTGCTTCTATCCGCTCATTCAGACTTCTCTCCGACTTCTCCGTCATTCCCAACACCTGGAGTAGTGAGGGTGAAGAGTACTCTGCATAGCTCCAGTCTCAACACGCAGAAGGAAAACCAGAGCATCCCTCCCACCCAGTTATATCGTGCTCCGAACAGCCACCCTGAAAATCACTTTGGCTTCCCATCGGAATTCTGTATGGAGGAATGGGATGAATCCATAGAAAAATATGCATGGATGACCGAGGAGCGGAATGCGGATGGGGAGATGGTTTTGGTTAAGGAGGAAGAGGAATATCCTTGTGGGATTTTCTTATGAGCTTCGAAAAGACCGGATGATATTACATCCCAAAGGAAAGAAGGCACCAGTGAGTGGGCTGTGCGGGGCGGTGTTGGGGGCTCTCGTGGCAGCTGTGAGTTTTAGAAGGGAAATAAAAAGGTACTTGGAATAGAATGGCGGGATTGGGAAAGATTTTGATTCCAGGAATGGCAAAGGTATTTAGGAGTTGACTAAGACATTTATGAATGAACGCAACGCAGCTGTGTGTATGACTTGTAGTAACCGAAGCTCGTGGTCTTTGAAAAAAGCATGTTGAAAATATGCGCCACTTTTCAGAAACTGTCCTTGGAACTTCGGAAACGCCATCATGTCTGCAAGAGGAACGATCTGGCAGCCTTCAGTTCCGACATTCTCGTGCTACAAGTTATTCAACTGTGGAGTAACTCGACGCAACATGGAAGTATCTGATGGTCAAGCATGCATAAATTATTTCATGTGCATCATGACATTCATCCATCCCGCTCCCAAAATACCCTACCACTTAAATCTGCGACAACGTTACTTTATGCTCGCCTCCCAACCGCTCGAAGTCACCCTAACGCCAAGTCATCTTACGCCATCATAACGCCAGCACCATCATATCTTATTCCACTCCAATTTTTCCATCTAATTCTTCCCATCCAGCCTCCTTCCCTTACTCTCCTCTTTCACTTTGGGCTCTGGTGCTGGCTCACTTTTTGCCTCTACTTTCTTTCCGCTCCTTAATGTCTGCCCCTGTCCTTGGAAATGGGGTTGTTTTGCATCGGCATTCTCTTTATCCTTATCAGCTTGGGTCTTCACTGGCTTGACTTCGTATCCGAAGAATAGTTTGTTTGGTGGCAATCGTAGAGGCTGCGGTCCGTTGTTCCGACGAACGGGTGGTGCAGGTGTGTTTGTGCTGACACCAGCAACCGGTGTAGAGGCCTGTGGTGTCGGTGTTTTGGCCCCTTTCTTTGCATTGAGTTTGTGGCCTCCGCTAAGGAAGTTCGAGGAGGCAGCTTTGGCGCCTTGCGCGGCAGCATTGGAGGATGGTGCAATCGCATCGTAATTGATGGCCTGAGCCATGGTTCCTTGACTGTGAAGCATACCACCGGAAGGAAGACCACCTATGGCACTTCGTGGTGTGCTTGTTCCGCTTACACTGGCTTTGCTGGATGAAGGCTCGACGTAACCTAGGGGAGGTGCGAAATCAACTGATACATCCGTCTCGAGCATACTCACACCCATCTTCTCGGTGACTGGTTTGACCTCAAGAACCGCCACATCGTAGACTGTATCATTGTAATAGAAGCTGAATATGTCGCCTTTTGTTAGCGTTGAGAAATCGCGGAAGGCTTTTTCGAGTACGGCTTTGGGGTTGGAGATGTCGAGGAAGTTGACTGATTGCGGTTGCAGTTTAATCAGAGATGCGGAAGGTAAATCGGTGGATCTGATCTGAAAAAGATCTCCGGTTTCGAGTTCTAGAGTTTGCATCATCTGCCATTGCTTGTTAGCTTGCCTTCCAACTGCAACTGAATGGCAGCTTCCATACCCAGTGCGGCATGTAAACCTTTCCCTCCTCTGCAATAAATTCCAGCACACCCGCATGTGTTAATTTTGGTCCATCGGATCCTTGACCGTTTATAAGTTCGAACAACATAGGATATGTGATGTGCAGCCGAGTGAGCTTTTCTAGAGCAGAAGGAGGCATGATAATCTTTCCTCCATAGTTCAGATTCTCTCGTTCAGGACCTGGCATCATGACAGTAGGATAGCATCGGTAGTATTCGTCGAATCGTTTCGGAGCGCCTCTCATCCCACCGCGTTGCAACATGTTGTACATAGCGACTGGATCGTCGCCTTCGTAATAACCTGGGTTGAACTAATTGAGGTTATTGGTATTTGAAAGAGATGATTAGTCTGTACAACATACCATCTTGCTTGAGGAACGGGATTATTTGTTAAAGCAACGATATATGTACGAAAGATATCAAAATGTAAATTTCCTGGTATGAGCAGTACTCAGTCGACTTCTCGAAATATTATGAAGCTCAAAGGTAGCGTGGGTAGCGTGGGTAGGTAACTAAGATGACGCAGGAACCTGCGAGACGGCCGGATGATCTTAAATCCGACAAAGCTCCAGACCCAGCTCTTTCAACACCACTTAATTCTGAGCTCGAAATTTCTGAATATATGCAATCCACTGCCTCAAGTCATGAGTTCTAGATACGCAGCTGCACGACCGAAACGTGCAGGTGAAGAATTTGCTCGTTCTCACCATAATGACGACGAAGATGGACCTTCTTCAAAGAAACCAAAATTCGACCTAAGGAATCCGTCAGCTTTGGCTGCTGATGCGCGGGAAGAAGATGCGATTCTGGACGCGGATGTAATTGGGAGCAGGGGAACGGGTACGAAGAGGGGGGCGGTTAACATCGATGGTTACGATAGTGACTCGGACAACGAAGGATTCGATGCCCGCGCCGACGAAAGAGCTAAGGGTAAGAAGGGAGAGGTCAGCTTGGCAGAAGCGTTAGACGGATATGGAAAGGAGGGGGCCGGTGGCGCGAATAGCAAGTCGAATATGGAGGAGGAGGCGGATATGTTTGCAGATCTTGACGAGGATTTCGCGGATGGAGATGAGGATGATCATGATATAAAGCCCGGGAAGAAAGGAAAAGAAGTGCGATTTTTGGATGATGATGAGATTGAGGGGCAGGTTCTAGGGAGCAAGAGCGGAGGTCACGTTAGTGGGAACTTCGCATTGGATCCGAAAGGAAAGCTATCCGCACATGCGATGGATGATCAAGAAAGCAGCGACGATGAAGAAGAGGCAGCGCTGCTGGCACAGGAAGAAGACATCGATGAAGAAGTCGGAGCCGGCGGACTCAAAAGAAATGCGCCGAAGGTTGACGCATTTAATATGAAAGCCGAGCAAGAAGAAGGTCGATTCGACGAACACGGAAACTTCATCCGCAAAGCCGCAGATCGGGATGCCGTGCACGACACCTGGCTTGAAGGAATTAGCAAAAAAGAGATGAAAAAAGCCGCCGAAGCACACGAAAAGCGCGAAGAAGAAAGACGACAGAAGAGGCTTGAAGATGACGCTGTGCTTCTATCTGATATACTACGAACATTAATACTGCGGTTAGAGCGCAGCGAAACGGTTCTTGAAGCACTAGCGAGACTAGGGAAGGGGCAAGCAAAAATTAAGAAAGTCCCGAAATGGAAACTCAAAAAACAGCAGCATAAAGACGATTCCATGGATGTGGATGCGGAAAAGCCAGCTAAAGATCCCGAGCAGGTTCGCATACGTGAAGCTGTTGACGCTATTACCGGCGCGGCAGACCAACTGCTCACGCGGGGACAAACTGAGATCTACGAGCAAGAAAGAGAGATGTTGATTCGGCAATATCAGCGGGAAACAGGAGAACAATGGGTAGAGCCTGCACCAGAGGAAACTGCGGGTGCGGCTGATGGGGCTCGAGCTACGAAGATGTGGGAATACAGATGGACGGATGGTCGGGATGGTGCTGCGAAACAGGGACCGTATGATGGGCCGACGATGCGCGCGTGGCAGGACGCGGGATATTTTGGGGAGGGAGTGGAGTTTAGGAGGGCAGGCGAGGAAGGCGGTTGGAGTCGAGTGGTGGATTTTGTATGATATGTATAGCGAAGCAATAAATGATACCCGGAATATGGAAAGTTGATGGTCAATATGGCGGTCTGGAATATCGATCGATCTAAAGCAACATTATAGTTTAGATCTGGTCAATATAAACTCCTGACGTCTATTGCGCAAGCTTTGGCTCCGCTGCTTCGAGTAGGAATCGCATGAATAGCAGAAATGCCCCCATGAATCAGTGTCCATGCATGTTAATCATGTCTTTGTCAACCTAGAGGTCCATCTTAAACAGATGGAATCTGATACTATTATTACTTCTTTTCTCTTCATCGTTACGCCGACTTTTAGCCCATCCTAGTATACAACTGAAGTACATCAATTTCCCATACTTGCCAGTGAAATATAAAAAAAACGCCTATTCATCTGTCCTTTCTCAATGTCGAATCTCATGAAACATCCATAGCATCCCCATGACCGTTTGTTACGGATAGATTGACACCACCCTCATCGCCAATAAGACGCTTTTCGAAATCGTTGACGAATTTGACACTGCGTGTAGAATCGTAGAAAAGCGCGAAACTTCGTTGGACATCTTCAATGCTAATTTGCTTTGCTTTTCGCTTCGCGCAGATGAGCTGCGAAGTTGTAATGAGATTGCTGGCGTATCGGATACCGGCTTCTTGGCCGATCTTAGTGAGGAGTGCAAGCGCGTCTGGTGAGACGTCGACTTCTTCTTCCTGGGCGCGGATAGATAAAATTTGCTGGATTTCTTCTTTGGCGTATGCATGAGTGCTTACAATGACCACTCTATCCAAAAAGTCAAGTGGTAGTCCATGGGGGCTCTTGTAGTTTGTTCCTCGGATCCTTGAGTTTCCACGGTTGCTTGCCATTATGACAATAGGCGCGAGTTCGTCTTCTAGAGCGCGGTTGATATATGAGAAACATTCAATATCCAGCATATGAACTTCATCGATGAAGAGAACACCGGGTACAATTTCAGCCTTGCCCTCTTCCTTCCATTCTGCGACTTTTGTGTTGATTTGGTCACGAACCTCACTTCTGATCTCTCCTGTATCTCCAGAGAATAGGGCCAAGAACCCTTGAGTTCTCGAGTTGATGACATCGATCTCGTGCAAGCTCACCGTGTGCACAACCTCCTTGCGCTTCTGTAGTTCTCCGTCGGGGCATTGCAGGAATTTGGTGTCCACGCCCATCGCATCATAGTCTCTCGACTTGGCAAATGATCGCCCTAGCTTGGTGATTTTGCCTGATGACTTGTCGATGGAAATGATGTCTCCAGCCATAACGCGCTCCTTCGTCATTGAATCAATCATCTTACTACCCATATCATATATGGTCTCCATGTCCGTGGTCTTGATGGTCAATTTCCCTTGTTTAGTACCACCAGTAACGCTTCGGTCCGTCTGAATTTCCACAACCTCTCCCTCGATCATTTCACTTTCCTCCTTTATCCGCACACCGATAGATTTTCTAAAGGCTTGAGTAAGAGCTTCTGTTTTCGACATTTCGAGGGAGAAGATTTCAGACGAAGCAAGCATAGTAAAGGGCACATCTGAGCCTAGAGATTGAGCCATTCCCATTGCGATTGCGGTTTTACCAGTACTGGATTAATCAACTCAGCACGATGTTTCCTGATGAGTATTGTGGTTATTTACCTTGGGGGTCCAGCAATCAATACTGCGCGGCCAGCTATCTTTCCTTCCTTCACCATTTGTAGAATAACAGCAGCAGCTTTACGCGCTTTGGTTTGTCCCACAAGTCCTTGTGAAGATGCGCGAGGCTCTAGGTTATCTGGATCAACACCCAAGCCGCGAATATGAGAATGAGCCGCGATGAGATTGAGCCCGCGCAGCTCTTTGCTTTCGGAGACGGTTTGAATTGACTGCAAGTAAATGAGCTTCCATCATGTCCAGATTTAAAATTGCAAGATTTCTTACAGCGGCCATGATGACAGATTTCTTCACGAGTGAAGATCTACTCAATGAGCTCTGAGAGCACAGGGAATGGTCGACGGTAAGGTATGGTAAGGCAGATAAGTTGGCTTAGAAAATGTCCAGCAGAATAAAGTGGCTCTGCCTTGTCATGTCTTGTCATGCCTTATGCCTCGATAGCCAATCAAAGCGCGGGGGTGGGTATATCAGAGATACAAATTTTATATAGATTTGCTGTACTAATTAATAATAAGTTAATAAAAATTTTGACGCTAACGTGACAGTAGACGAGAATATATATACAAATCCCTGCAGATGTAATAAGTCTCTTGCAGCCACGATTATTAATTCCACATATTAGAGGTGCATGTACCTAGTATAGACGAGAATTGCATAAATTTCTCCAAATTTCTCAGATCAACCAACTGTTGTTGAACAAGAGTTAATTTTTTTTCCAACAACGCTATTTTTCTCTCCTTCTCTTCTTCTCTTCTTCTTTTCTTCCTTTCTTCCTTTCTTCCTTTCTTCCCGAGTCTTGTTGTGGTCTCTCTTTTTATTTATTCCACTCCGCCTCTCTCCCATTCTCTTTCTCTTTTCTTCTTCCAAGCAAGCTTTAAACGCATTGACAGAAGAAGAAGCGGCGTTTCAAGGGCGTACTGACTAAGACACCAACCGTTACTGACCAATGCTTTCGAGCTCATATTGGGATTCCGAGACAGTTCTCCAAAGTACTTATTCTATCACATTCACCTATTCAGATATTGGCAATTCTAATCTCAGCACAATTTTCCCGGGAAAATTCTCGGTTTTGAATCAAGTGTCTACATGCTCTCATTCTCTTTTAACTCGATCCGTTTCACCTTTGTAGGCTCATTTCACTTCTCTTCTTCGGCAGGGCATCTCTGACAATACCAGACCAAGCAGACAAAGTCATCACATCATATATCAACTCTGGCAAATCCGCAAGTCGCGTACAACTGCTCTAGAAATCGATGAAAGGATAGAGTTATCGTAGCTGCGAATGGCAAACAGGCGATTCCCAGACGACTTATCCTCGCCGCCTAGAGGCTCTTCCTTTCAATATCGCTCCCGAGATGGTTCCAGACCTAGATATGATAGTGCGAAGCCGAGGCGTGGACGTGCCGACAGTGTTAGCTCAGATGAGCATCTAGACAAGCGCAAATATTCTACCGTAGGCAGAAGAGATTACGACGAGGGCAGTGGCAGAGGTAAATATTATGTCTCGTTGAATATGTTTCTACCTTGCCGACCTGTCATTCAGAAACAAGACTTATTTTCTTGACATATATGTGGAACAAAAACCGACGCCATCCTAATCACACTCGAGAGATACTGATGACATGCAACTGCAACAACTAACGTTCACCAGGCTCCACGTATCGTCCCTCTGAGAGTCAGAGATCACGGACGCCCAATCATGAGCAAGCTTCAGATCAGTCAAGGAAACCATCGTATTTTCGGAGTAACCAAGATTCGAGCTCTGTCGTACAGAGCAAGCCGAATGGGACTGCTGAACAAAAGAACGGCGCGCTAGAAGCGGCAACTTCGGTGACAATGTCACCCTCTGAAAAATTTCCTGCTGATGCAACTTCCAAGGAACTTGATGTACTTGTTGCAATAGATGACTCTGATGTTGTAATGACTCAAGCTACTACAGAAGTTCCTGATACTTCAGAGAAAGATTTGGTAGAGATTATGTTGACCTTCGGTAATAGTGTCATAAATAGAGCAGCTCTCGAGTCGGAACGATGCTCAGCGAAAATCCTCTACGATCGTAGAATACAGGAGTGCTTGAAGATGGAGAGTGAGATTGCCAAGTTCCCTGCTCACAAATTAGCGCGAGATTCAGCGAAGGAAAGGGCAGAGGAACATCTTCGTGCAGTTAATGAGAAGTGCGAACGCAGCACAGCCGCAATGGAGAATTACGCGGCGCTTGTTGCTGCCCAAATCATGAAAGCCAAAGCTACCCAATCTGATAAAGGAAGATGCGCTATTTTGGAAAAGAAACTACAAGCTTTTGAGCGGGCCGCAAAGAGGAATAAAGAAGAAAATGAAATGTTGGACAAGAAAGTACAAGCTCTTGAGCAAGCTGCACAGAAGGATAAAGAAGAGAGAGAACGATACACTATGTCGGAAAAGAAAATACAAGCTCTTGAGCAAAACCATCAGAGCTTGTGCAGAATAGTCGAGGAGCAAGACAAAGTAGCGAAGGAGTTCCAAAGCACGAGGAATCGTTTTAACAACCACGAGAAAACTACCAAAAACGATATTCATAGAATTTCTACACTGCTTTCGAGCGAAACTGCAGCCAGACTAGAACTTCAAAAGAAGTCAGATAACACTGCCAAAAAAGTTCTCGCTCTGACCGAAGGCCCCGAAGGCAGTATTCAGTTTCAAAAGATTGAAAAAGATATTGAAAGCGTTTCGAGGATCGTCCAAGGAGTTCAGCAAACACTCGACACTCAAACTACAGCTTTGACGTTGTCCAATGAAAAGCTGAAGAAAGTAGATGAACTTGAAAATTATGTTGTTGGTAGCCAAAACAGGTACAATGATCTTACTCGCAAAGTCGACGCGCTCAAGGTGAAGATAGATAACCTGGAAAAAGCACCGACGTTGGTTGCTCGGCCTGCAGACGTACCCACACCTACGAGAAGCTTAAATCCGGCAATGATAGGAGTCATTCAGACGACACTTCGAGACGTACAACGAAATGAGCAGTTATTGAAGGATAGAGTTTTCAAGCTTGAAACGCAGGACAATCAGAAAGAAGAAAGAATAGCTTCTCTTGAGAAGCTTTCTACCGTCACCCAGGATCTTGCCGAATGGAAACAGAATTCAGAGCTTCACAGGTTAGAGCAGACAAATTATGAAAAGGCCACAGATCAGCGTTTCGAAGACCTCAACGAACTGTTGAACGCAAAATGGCTGTCGATGAAAGGAGTGATAGATGAAATTAGGAAGCATCACGATCCAATGTCGGGCAAGGATGATAGAATGAATGAGCTGTCACGACGCACAGATCTTCTGGAAGCACAATTTGCCAGTGTTCACGACAGACAGGAAGGCATTAGTGTTGCTGTGACGCATCTGACCAATCGATTTGCGAACGTCTCTACTGCGGAAATGGGACAGCATATCATCAGTCAAATCGAAACAACGTATCCTAATATTAGGAATATGGATACCGCTTATGTCGACATGAGACGCCATCTATCTCAGCAGCAAACTCTAAATACACAGTTTGGTGTTGAGATAGCTTCACTGCGAACTCGCGTGGACCATTCCGAAGAAAACACTGCTGCACGCGCTACTTCAATTGCGAGTAGTAAAGGAACGGAGTCTATGCGTCAAGAAATCGACTCCCTCACGAAAGATATGCTAGCTGTTTCGGCAGTGTGCAAAAATATCAGGGCCTCCCAAGATAATCTCACCAATATCGTTAATGAGCTCAAGACTGAGTTCAAGACCGAGTTGGGAAAGCTAAAGGAAGTTGTAGCGGAGTTCAAGACCGAGTTCCAGACGGAGTTCAAGACCGAGTTCAAGACCGAGCTTAAGACTGAGTTGGGAAAGCTAAAGGAAGTTGTAGCGGAGTTCAAGACTGAGTTCAAGACTGAGTTGGGAAAGCTAAAGGAAGTCGTAGCGGAGTTCAAGACTGAGTTCATAACTAAGTTAGGAAAGCCAAAGGAAGATGTGGCGCTTGGCGAACGTGTTGAATTCCTTAATCAGGAGTTGAAAGGCTATGAAGCGGAAGTGGAAGCCTGTCTCCAAGAAGTCATGCCACGCGTAGATGCAATTGAGGAAACTCTTACACGGATCACTGACTCGGTGAAGAGTGGCAAAGGCCTAGTTCTCAATACAATCACCAATAACCGGTCCTCCATACCATCGTCAACTGCCGCCACTGAGTCGGACCGGCAATCCTCAGTTCAATTAGTCATCCCGAATCGGAAACGAAAGCAAGCTTCAGTTACCACCAACGGCAGCCGCACGGATGAGCATTCGGACAGCAAAAGCCCGACGAGGAAGAGGAAACGCAGAGGTGAAAACGAGCAATCCGTTACTGGGCCTGGCAAGGGCAAGAAGATGTTGGTTGAGGATGATGATGAAGAGTGATTTGAGATGAAGACGGGGGCTATCTTTTGCGATCTTTTGGAAGGCGTTTGCTTTTTGATACCAACTTCTTTTTTCTCTTATGCTGCGATGGTGTTTGCTTTTGCATCCAATGGCCGCATTCACAGTGTACAAAACCCTCATGGCGGCATTCGCGAGCATCTTAGATAGGTACTGGGGAGTTTTTGGAGCGCAGAAAGACGGGAAATGAGAAAAAACGATTCACAGGTTTTTAAGTTTACTGTGTCTGCTGACTGGGGGTTGTCTTGGGGAAACAAACTACATACAGCAGTGCGTCTTTCTTTTCTGCTCATCTTGGATGCGTTCATTCTGAGGATGATACATACATACGTTATTGTCTTTTTTCTTCCTCTAAAGTGTGTACGTTAATCATTACTGCTTGCTATGACCTTTATGATATATTCGGGCAAGAAAAAAACATCCTCCGCACATGAGCGTTTTTACAGAGACTACTTACAGTAGCTATAGCTCTAAAGTAGAAAGTCACTAGATAGATAGCCTTTTCTTTTCTTGCAATCGGCGATTTGTTAGATGATTTACCAGCTAATCAAGCATTAGAACCAACACAACGCGGGAATGTAATAAGTTAATGTGAAATATGAGCCGTAATTGTCGTGGCGTCACTCTTGGAATTTTCAACAGTTAACAATGCGTCTAGTGGGTATAAGTACATAAAGTAATTTCGTAATCCCTGCTAGCGTGCGCACATATTGCTAGCTTGAATGTATTATTAGTCAGCAGGGGACCAATTAGAAGGGGGGAAGTTATCTGTAGAATGCAAGAGGAGGACAGGGTTGAATGTGAAGGGAGAGAGTTGGTACTGTTTTGGGGATAGCGTTTGTATTAAGATTAGTTAGTGGTGTTACCTTGGGTTTTTTCTTTTCTTTTAAGACTCGTGTGGGTGGGTGTGGAAATAGAACTATGGAAGATTGATAGAGACGCACCGCTTGCTCTTGACTCACTCCAAGTGTCAGTGAGCATGTGGAGGAGACGGGCGACGAGCTTCGGAGACGGGGAAGAAGCGGTGTGGTGTAGCGTGGAGTGACGAGGAGGAAGGGTCGATGGAGGTGGTTGGTTGGGAATGCAATACATGCATTGCATGCATTGATATTTAGGTTGGTAGGCTGTTGGTGGCGGCAAGTGGTGTTGGGTCGGCATTGGGAGGAAACTTAAAAGGATAGAATATGACATGACACGAGTTGGGTTGTGTTGGGTCATTGGAGCTGGGGGTTTACCGTAGGATTGAATTTTGCTGAGTAGTGGATGAAAGTGGGATCACTGGGATGGTAGGTGGGAACTACCCTAGCTGGTGGGTTTAGGGGAAAGGATGACGATTTGTTCTGTGCTTTGACATATCGACCGCGGATGGCGACTGGTGGGGATAGATAGATATGCTGTGCTGTGTCAAGTTGACGTTTACTTGGCAGCTTGGTCAGTTGCAGAGTTTGGTAGCACGAGTGAAACGTAAAGTAAGTACTAGATTTTTCCCTTATAGTTTGCTACACTACTCAGTACGTACAGATGGTGGCAACCTATTGCAAAGGAAAGAAGGAAAGAAGGAAGGCAGAGGGAAGGGAGAAATGAGAATAAATCCCGCAAGTGCTGAGATTGATTTCCAATTTGCCTACATCTGAGATATATTTTGAGAGGAAATAGACTGGTCGATTGTTGCTTCCTTACTTGTGCTTTGGAATTGCGATAGATCAGGGCACACAAACGGGTATATAAACGGGCCGATATGTATATATTTGTACGTCTTCGGATTCTGCTCTGGGTAAGAGACTGTGGATACGAGATTGATGTGATGCAATAAGATGAGGGGAGTTGAGATGTGAATTGGGAGTCGCTTAAGGGAGACCTTGAATAACAGACAGAAGGACTTGATGACGAGATGTGGAAGCAGTGGGAGGAGCAGAAGCAGAAGCTATGAGCGACACCCTCGCGGGAAGAGGTGAGGGTGTTCATAAGTACGGAAAAAGGGTTCGTCTTAGGCCGCGGAGAGCGAAGAGGGGGAAGGTAGTAAAAGGTAAAATTGGAAGCATCTCATGATCAGATGAGAAGTCAGAGAGGAAGCAGTGGAGCTGGACTGTATAGGGAGATTATGATCGTAGTCGGTGGGTTCGCGGTGCAAAAATGCGAGGTTCCACGTATGACCTCGGAAGGTACTGTCCCATTTCCTGTTTTAGGCAGCAAATATAAGAGGTGCAGCATTAAAATAGAAGTGGGAAGACAAACCATCAATGCTGTTGATTCTGTGGAGAAAGTACTACTTTCAACCTCAGAATCATTCAATTCGTACAGGTTTTCCATACACCCAAACGCCTTACGGAACACAATCCCAACCTTCATTAACCTATGCGAATAGCTCAGCATTATCCAGCGCGTCCTTAGGTGCCTGTCTTCCTCCTTCTGTCCTCAAGCCTAAATCTCCCTTCTTCGCCAATCTCTCAATACTTTGTTCCGCTCTGGCATTATATCTTCCAGCCTTCTTCTTCCTGATTTCACTTCTGACTTGGTTTGGTGACACGAATTCCTTGTTTTCGTAAATGATGGGTCCTCCAAAACTTCCTTCTTGAATAACAATTGGTGTCAACACAAACCGAGGACCGATTTCCACCAAGCTGACTTCTGTATCCTTTGCGGAGCTCTTCGACTTCGATTTCGCAGCCGAAGCATCTTCGTCGTTAGCCTTGAGTTTCGATTGCTCTGTTTCGTTGATTTGGTAATTTCTGATCCAAATTTTGCCATCCGCAAGTGTGAAGCCCATAACATGGTCGATGAAAGGTTTCGATTTCCTAGCACCCTTTGGTACACCGAATATGTGTAGGAAGATTTCTTTTAGAACGCGGAGGTGGGGTTCTTTATCGAAAGAGGCGTCGAAAGAGAGGATGGGACGAGAGCCCTTAAGACAGTTTCCTGTGAAGTGGAGTTCTTCCATAGTGTGTACTTGACGCAATCAGTAAAGTTCCTAGCGATCCGGCACCGCCATTGACGTACAATTTTGCATATGCATCTTGACCGTAGGACCGTTAGGTGCCTTGCTCATCCATAGGTAAAGATCCTTCCCTTTCCTTGCTTCGAAGAAAAACACATTGTTACAGTTGTATAATTCGGCGAGTTCGTTCAATTGATAAAGCTTCGACTTGGTATCTAATTTTGCATCTTTTCTTCCGTGTGGGAGTAATGAAGCAAGATCATTGAGAAGATGTCGGTGTCTAATTTCCAATGTCAATATTTCTTCTCAGACCCTTATATCAGAGGATTTACCTGTAGGTGATTCCTCTCGAGGACAGAATCAACACTCTTTGCTTGTTTTTTTTGACTCCATTCGCCGGCCCCTCTTCCTTGTGGCCATTGGTCTTCGATAATGATTTGTAGACGCTCGCCATTGTAGAATGTAGATGCTTGGAGTCTCTGGCGCAAAAAGTTCTCGGCTTCTAAACTTTCATAGAAATTTGTTGATAGCGAAATTCTCTAATCTTAGCGTCCTTTTGCCCCTGCTAGCGCAATTTTCTGGTTCGGCCTGGTGGTCAGCTGTAGATGAGCCGTAGATACTGTACAGAACGTGTTTGAGTCATTGTCATGCATCTTCAAGTACTGTCGACATACTCCATGGGTTCATGAAGCACAGAGCCTGGATCGTATTGCGGTCACTCTACTCGAATTTTGTGCAAACGTGGTGCACGAAAGCGTTGTCTACACCGTGCTACCCTTTCACATGCTTCCATGACGTCTTGATATCGATATTGCTACGAATCACTAACCTAGACTGTAGTTTAATCACAGTGTCAGTATCACGCATGTTTCTATTAAGGTACGCTGTTGCTAGGAATTGGAATTGCCATACAGAATGGCGAGCTTCGAATCCATAAACGATCGACTGGTTCAGATTCCAGCCCCGCTCCTCCCACCAGCTTCCCCTCATGATGCATCACTTACTTCCGAAATTGCTTCTCTACAACTCCACCCGACACTCGAAACAATTCTTCATATCTTGAACCTAGACTTGCCGTCCGCCCATTTTCTAGTTCGTCATATGCAGGCTGCACCCGCGTTTGAAGGAATGTATCTGCATGGTATTCTGCATAGAATTGAAGGCGATTACAACAATGCAAGGGCCTGGTACAGCGACGTCAAGGAGTCAGAGATATATGCTAAGACCTGGGGTGTAGAGGGCCACACATGGAAGAGCTGGAAAGAGGTTGGCGGCGATGATAGACATTTGTTGGATGCAGGGCAGAAATTTTTAGACGCAGTGCAAAGGTTCAAGGAGACTAGGGGTAGGGAAGGAGACAAAGCTGCACTGGAAGAAGAAAGTAGGAGAGAGCTTGAGGCGATTGCTCACTGGTGCGTACAGAGATTTGGAACCCACAAGATGGAGGATGCGAGCTCAGCTTGGGTCAAGCCAAGTGATGAGATCAGACAAATTGGAGAAGACCAAGTCAACGGAGATAGTGGTAGAAGAAAGTTCTAAACGAGTTCCTAAAGTCGATGTATTAAGACAAAAACCATTGCATTAGGCAAAGCATAGCGATTGTTCAAGGTATGACTGGAATCCGTAAAAGGCAGAACCACCGGAAAACGTAATAGGGAAAAAGCGGTATGATATCCTCGAGCCCGCTCATCGTGTGCTGAGCATATGCTTAGCCCTTGACTTCGTGGCCCCCCATGCACCCGCAATGACATTTAAAAGACGCCACACCTTTGTATCAACCATCAACCAATATGTCCGTTTAGTTGCGCAAAGTAAGAACGCATCATTATTTAACAACATTTTCCGCCTCCCTTGGCAGCCTCGTCGGATGGGGGTGGTGTAAGAGTAATGTTTGTGCCACTACCGATAGGAGCCTGTGCATCACCATTATCGAGAGTTTTCGAGGATACAATTCGATAAATTTCTAGATGGGAGAGAATCATCAGTACATTCCAAGGGGCTGCACGAGAAACGAGAAATGAGTTCGAGAGGCATACCAGTAAGGATGTTTTGGAAAGCGAGCTCGACGTTGCTAGCATCGAGGGCTGAGGTTTCAATAAAGGAAAGGTTGTTTTCGCCTATAGCGACAAAGATCAGCATCGCATCTCCCACAAGTTGCATGAATATTCCTACTGGCAAATTGCTTAGCCTCTTCTGTTGGTACAGCCCTAAGGTGTCTTAAATCGCTCTTGTTTCCAACCAACATGATGACAATGTTGGAATCAGCATTCTCCCTCAGCTCCCTTAGCCATCTTGTAACATTTTCATAGGTTTGGTGTTTGCTGATGTCGTAGACCAGTAGAGCTCCCACAGCACCTCTGTAGTAGGCAGATGTAATGGCGCGATATCGTTCTTGTCCTGCGGTATCCCAGATCTGCGCCTTAATTGTCTTTGAGTCCACCTGAATGGATCGAGTCGCAAACTCTACACCGATGGTAGACTTGGAATCCAAGTTGAACTCGTTGCGAGTAAATCGACTCAATAGATTGGATTTACCAACGCCAGAGTCTCCGATGAGGACAACTATACGATGGGAAATACGAGAGTCAGCAATCTAAGCAGGCAATAATAGTGAAGCGGAGAGAACGCAGATGAGGCAGGGCCATTATTTACCCTTGAACAGGAACTATGTGTGAAAGAAAGATTAGTATATGTCATGATTTTCGAGAGTGGAGAAAGCTTTTAATCATCAACTTACGTCGTATTCGTCATTCGCCATGATTGATGTTGAGATGGAATTCTGTTGTTGAAGGGGGAGGGGGAGGAAAGAGAAGGAAGGGACAGGAAGGTTGAGCAAGACCAGTTTCTAATCGGGATTTCGTTGTCGCGATGGCGGATGCAGGAGTCTGTTTGGTTTTTGGCGAGAACTCCTTGTTCTAAGGTGTTGGTCTATGGATGATGGTGGGACTTGTTAGGCGCCAGGGCCTTTTTAATGTTCAAGGTTGTCGTTTATGTGATTACAGTACGAAGTATTATTGTACGGAGCTTGGGAGGTACGGGAGGGTACGGGAGGGTACAAGAGGGTACGAGGCGAGTGACAAGTGTGGAGGATGAGCCACAGGCTGAGCCTGGTGTGGTGAGGGACCGACGGTACTTTGTGCTTTGTACCGTACAAAGTACTTTGTTTGTACTTGTTTGTACTTTGTAAGATTACTTTGTACCCAAGCCAAGCACACGGTTTGTAACCAAGCCAAGCACAAGGAAACGTCTGAACGTCTTGGGAAAGATCAGAGGAACGGGACAAGGAACGGGAAGTGTATGGGAGTGTCGCTGATGCTCTCGAGATATTGGCTACTTGGGACTTTGTTCTTCGTCCTGCCGTCGTTCTTCGTACTGCCGTCGTTCTTTGGTGAAGCCGTGCTCGTTGCTCGTTGCCGTTGCCCGTTGCTCGTTGCTCGTTGTCGTTGCCCGTTGCTCGTTGCTATGATCTGTTTGTTTGAGAGTCATGAGGGTCAGGGTAGGGTCTCAGTGTACACGCTCACGCTGTAGGCTGGCCGTTTCAAAATTAGGGTCTGGGAGTCAGAACTGGCGAGACTCTGAGCACCCACCGCACCCCTCCAGACCGGAATGCCAATCACGTGATACCTCGTCCACCAAATCCACAATCCACAATCAATGCCATTTGCCCTTTGCCCTTTGCCCTTTGCCATTTCCTCATCGTGAGACAACGAAAACCAAAATTGTCCAATCCGCATGAAAAGGTAAGAGTGGTGCAAGCGGTAGCTCCGCTTATATAATAGTTACATAATTACATACTCCTATCGCACCAGATTTTATATTCACCATCCATCTATGGTCGCTTTCTCTTGTCACCCGTCTCCAAATTTCGCCTGTCGCGTTGTGGACCCTGGCACATCGGCTCTACGCCAACCATCAAAGACGCACCCTCTCAAGTAAGGACTGATACAGATCCAGCCATGACGTCCGAAGAGGTGCCAGGTCGGCGCGCCTCCGAAGGTGATATCTCGATGCTTTCACTTGAAACTTCCGAAGATGAGCAGTATTCCTCGGACCATGAGTTTCTCGTCGAGTGTATTCTATCCGAAAAGGTTCAAGATGGAGAGACGTTGTACTTGATTGAGTGGACTGGCTACCCCCGGGAGATGTCAACATGGGAACCGCCCGAGAATATTCAAGATCCAGGTATTCTTAAGACCTGGGAAGAACGAAAAAGCCTGCAACAGAAAGGTGATGAGGCAATTTTTGACGTCGAAGGTTTTGAAGCACAAAAGAAGCAATTTGAGGAAGCAAAAGCACTCCGAAGTCGTTTACGCCATGAGAAAAGAGAGACAATGAGATTGGCCTTATCAGAGGGTCATGAAAATGAAACCGGTAGTGTCTACGCTGAACCAACTGTTGGACCACTGCAAAGTCCCAAACGACAATCGCCACCTCGATCGCTGATTGGTGAGAGAAGGAACAGTGCACCACAAAATGCACAGCAAGGAACTAAAAGAAAAAAGGTAATCAATAAAAACCACCTCAAATGTGCCTACGTCTAATGGAGGACCAGGTGCAAAGACGTATCATAAGCGATGATGATTCATCTGAAGATGAACCACTGACCTCAGTAAGATCGCGAGGCTCTATCTCGAAATCTGCGTCGGCGGCCATGCCATCAGTAAAGGAAACATCGTCTAGCAAGCAGAATGTCCCCAGCCGTCGCGCGGTCCAGGTAGATGCAAGCCATCGAGCAAGCGCTTCCGATGCGAGCACTAAAACTGCACCTGTTAGCCAAAAATCCTCCACTAAGGGTCTTGAGAATACCACTCATCGAGGTGGCAGAGGTGCGACACGAGGTGCTTCATCATTGCTTCCGAAGAACGTGTTTGCAGGCGGTAGAACAAGGCAGAGAAAGCCGACTCTACTAGAATCGGCCACTGATTCGAGCAAGAACCAAAAACATTTCAGTCAGGTACGCATGATCAGGCGAGCTGAGCTGGCTGGCAGGCAGCTGGCGGACAAAGCTCCAGATATCGAAGCTCTGCCTGGCGGTCTGTTTGATCCTTCTAAGAACGTACATGTTCAGCCCATACGACCAGGTATCCTTAAGAAATACTCATCGGCAAACCAGGAGGATGAAGACTTGTTGCAGTCCGAGCCAACAACTAAACAATCTAGACAGCACACCTACAAGGAGACGTCGACTCAATCAACAAAACCTAAAGAAATACCATGGCAAGATATACCCTGGGAACGGCGAACGATCTGTTTCTGGTGGTCCAGAAACATACGCTGCGAATATGGGAACAGCTGTAAATTTCTTCATATCAACGATCCTAGCTTGCCTGTTGCCCCTCCGCCGGACAGCTGGGTAGAATATAGGAGGCCATGCGCTTTTTACAATAGACCGGGAGGTTGCAACAAGGGCGACAGTTGCACTTTTCTGCATGAAAATCTCAATAACACCACCACCACCAACAACAACACCGTCGGTGGATCAGATTTACAGAGTGCGCTTAGTCTTCCCATGTCGGGCTCTGTGGTGGAACAGTCTAAGATATGCTACTGGTGGTTCATCCAGGGGCATTGTAGAAAGGGGGATACATGTGACTTCGCGCATACACTGGACAGTACTCGTACGATAGCGGTGCCTCATCGACTCGCGCGTGAGCCCTGTCTTGCATCCTTGAGAGGAGAGTGTCGAAATTCTAGAGAAGATTGTCCAAAAGTCCATGCGCACTCTTCTCATGATCCAGAACCTGTAGCGTCGGTAGCCCCTGTAGCGCCAATGGCGCCACTAATGTCTGAGGCTCCTCCCGTGGCACCAAACTTCACACCAGTCGTGGGATCTGCGCCATCGTTTAATGCAAAATACAGCGATCAAGCCGAAAATGCACCATTTAAATTGCGTGAGCAAGATGTTTGCCTATATTGGAAGAAGGGACAATGCAGAAATTCAGCGGCTACATGCCGATGGGCTCACGGGGTTTCTGCAGAGACCCCTACACTCAATCAAAGTCACATCCGGAGTTCAATTCACCAAGGCTCAACTGGGGCCGCTAAACCCACCGTTCACTTTGCCCCCGATCTCTTCGAACACCTTACCGATTATGGTATGCCAACTATAGAAAACACAGAGGAAGTAATCATGCCACCTCAAGATCGAAACTCGAACACTGTACCGATGTCGAACCCATTAGAATCAAATACAATTCGTCCAAGAAGCAAAGTTTTGGACTCAGACGAGTCTCAACAAAAGATCGATCGAGGAGCTTTGAATAATAGACTCAAAATGGTTATCTTCGGTGCAGGCAGTAACAAACCACCCATCAAAGTCGATTTTGGAGAATTACCTACAGGTAGCCCTTGGGGCAATACTTGCGCGAACTTTGAAGTAATTCGATTTGACCAGATGTGTACAGCACAGGACTTCTATCTTAAATATAAATCACCGCAGCATTTATGGGAAGGACATCTTGGCACTGATCCTGCAGAGAGCGGTAGTAGAATGATCATAGGTCAAGTTGCAGAAAATCTTCGATTGGGATCTACAGGTCTATTAGCTACGTGCGACGGAGTCGCTATTCTCGTCCACCCAGCCTCGACCGAAGAATGGAAGGACTTAGGAAATACCGCAAGCCCGCCTAGCAATTACGAATTAAGATACCTCGTCTTCGACCTTGATAAACTCATCGCTTCCAGCACCACATCCCCAGATTTGATTACGGCACGAGTGGCAGATCAGCCATCATCGAAGAATGAAGACTTACTCCCACCTTGCAAACCCAAAGTTGTCAAGACATTGTACGGTCTCAATTACAAGACCTTGCGTGATCTCGATTACGATAATTCACGGCTAAACAAGAAAGCGCGAAACGCTGACAACTTTTTCTTGATATTTCCAACCTCGGCAACTCATCTGGCGGACTTTATAGCAGCTTGGTTACGTAGCTGTCGGAAGCAATGCAAGGTATATAACAGCCAAATAGATGGAGCATGGGACTACTTCGTCCACAGTAGTAGCATCAGTGCCGGTGCAATATTGGTTTACGAGACTGTTCTTGCATCTCTTTCTGAGCTACCATGGACACGAGAGTTGACTGTGCAAAACAATTTCCTTTTCTGGTGTATCGGAGACTCCACCTCAAGCGCGCCTCTCTCTTTGCACCCAAAAATCAACGGAGTGCCTAACTTCGGTCAGATCACGATAAGGCCCCTCTTTCCATTCGGCGCCGCGATATTTGTTACTCCTAGCTTCCTCGTTGCGGAGCCAGCTATGACATACAAGCTCTTCACATGGTTCCAGAACAGGCTAAAAAATGCCACTTCTGGTTCATATAAACTTGTCAGCTGTCATGATCTAAGGACTTATCTTCTGGATCTTGCAGTTCAGGTGATTCCCCTTTGCAGCTTTTCTTCTGGTCGGCATACCCAACTGATATTTAACAGAAATCTCGAGACAGAGACGATTTACTGGAGACTTACCATAATTTACCAGAGAAACATGCTATGGCGAGTGAGAAAGGGCTCAGCCATGAAGATTGTCAACTGAGATTCGATGTTTTCCGATTGTTTGTCGATATACTCGAAAGTGATCTTTTGAGTGGTCTCTCTACAGTTGATCTTGATCCATCGGAAGATGGAATAATTCCAGTGCGCTATGCACCAGCGAGCATTGATCCCGACAATGAAAAGGAGTTGGTATCGTGGTTTGCTGGGTGGACAATCTTGAACCTGGGCACCCACCGCAAATTCTACGTGGTTGGCTCGTCGACCAAGAATTCTACTCGAGCAATAAAAATGGTACCTGAACTTGGAGAAAACACATCTTCGACAGGCATCCCGAAAATCCCCTCGATATCATCGTCAGAAATAGGTGGTGGCAACCAGGGTGGTGTGCCTGCAGATTCTCTAGGGGGGAATGAGGGAGCATCGAAGACACAAGCGGGGCAAAATGGAAGCTCCATGCCAAATGATGTTGCTATACCCTCTACTAGTTCAATTCCGTCTCCACACTCAGCAGTTGGGGATGGCACACACACTTCGACAAGCGAAACAATGTCCTCCATACACAACCAATCCGATGAAACCCGCATAACTTCAGATCAAGATACAGACGTGATTGGAGCATTAAGCCATCCACCTCTTCAAGAGACTACAAATGATCTCGATGGCCCTTCGACTGCAGCAGGAACAATGCAGACTCCAAGCTCTGAGTACTTGCGGACTGCAATGAAGCCATTGTCCTTTGAAACTACGGATGTCTGGTATCAGAGATACAGGACAGAAAAACAGGGCTGGGAACATATTTGCGTGGATAAATGGGAACGGGTTCTTAGCTTGCTTGGGGTGGTGAAGAATGCTTCATCGTAGACTTGTTTGCGGAGGAGCCGTGGGGGGAGGTTACTATGTTTGTTTAATATGGAAACGCGCCTTTGCTGACGCTGGGATACCAATTACTTTAAATTTTTATGACAATGAGATGGAGTGAGATGATATTTGGTGACTTTAACTAGCTATGCTTCAACTTCCTTCCACTTAATTACAACTCAGATGGCTTCTATGTCTACCCCGGGTACCTAGCGAGATATATGCGGTGACGCCCAAATCCCGCTTATTGTGAAATGGCATAGGCTGTACCACTGTATCCTGCTTTCTTCTCAACCCATGAGTTTGTCTGCATACAAATACAGACATACAGCCGCTTTATCCTACTGTGTATCTACATATACAAATGCTGGTGTTGACATCTGTTGGTACGTCCGGGTTTGTAGAGAGCGAGGTTGCATTCGGGAACTCCACGACAAGCGTTGAGCATTTGCTCGCGTAGGGAGAATTCGTTCTGGTATTCAACTGGGAGTACTTTCTGGAGTGTACGGAGGCGGTCAAATAGGATGTCCATGCACTCTAGCTCGGATTTTTTGGGGTTCTCCCACCGTACGAAGGAGTATGTTATTTCCCTCCACTTAGACAGGCAGTACTGTCTCCTCTCTTCTGTCTCGAAGTGAGCCTTCATCATGTCTACCATTGTCCGAAAGTCATAAGACCGTCCGGAGATTTTGTCATAGTAGAAGTCTAACGCTCGATCACGAAGCATTATAGAAAATCCCAAATGGAAATACTCAGTCGATAGGCCAACTATCGTACAGCAGTCGTAGAACACACGGAGCTTATTCTCCAAGATATCGTACATTTCACCACTGTATTTGCGTTCTTTGTCTGAAAGTATCTTCATTAGGCGTCTGAGAGATTTGGAAACATTACTTCTCTCGTACTCTGTCAACGTCGAGATAGCTTTAGCGGGGTATGGGGTTGCTGTGAAGTGTACGAAGCGATTGTCCGGGACTTCGCTGGGGACTGGAGTTGCTGACTCTTGCTGGTTGACAGCTGGAGTTGCCGGAGTTATAGGGGGAACAGAAGTGACCAGAAGGGCCGTTATCGGAGATACAGTAGCAGGTGCAGGTGGAAGTGGATTAATACTTCCTTGCACGAACCGAGAGTTGATAGGACCTATCGTACGTAGATAGTCATCAATATTGTCTGTTGTCCACTCCGGGTATTCTGCTGCTGACAGGAGATCAGCAAACACTCGAGCGTACGATTTTCTGCTTGGCTTCTTTACCCAGAGTCCATTCGAGGTGAGATAGTAACGGAGTTTTCGTAGAAGAGCTGTGCTAGCAAGTGTAAACAAAGCCTCTGTCCAGTTTTCAAAGCCGTCGCGGAAAGCGTTCCAGAGGAGGTAATCTCTTTCTTGCTTGGATTTGCTCTGTACGATCCAGATAGCAATTCGAGTAGAAATCCATAGTGCAGTGTGTTGTTCAGTATTAGCCGGGTCAAAGGGCTGACCAGCTAGGCTTGGGGTAACATTGTCATAGTTGACAAATTCCTCGAAGTTGACCATTGTGTACGAGGTTAAAAGATGGAAGAAGTAGAAGAGAGTACAAAGGAAGGAACAAAGTGTATAAGTGTTTATTGAACCTTGCTAATCTGTGGTTTATCCAACCACTGATCAGTGTTGGTAAATCTTACGTCCGGGTTTGGACGTACACAGAAAGTGATATCACGTGAGGGACGAGGGTTACACATAAGACCCGGAACCACATGCAAAGTGCAGGTCCAGTGTTAATTGTGTAAATCGTCTTATTCTTCTAACTACAGGATCGTACTACTCTCTTTATATCCTTCGTACGAAGAGTACAGTATCTTGTTTTGGCTAGCTAAGTTGTCTCCCCTTTTACCCGTGCGTGTTGCGGCCGCATGTGAAGCCGCAAATATAGCCGTTATACGGGTATCGCATTTACCCGCATTTTGTCCTGGGCCTGGCCGGACCATTGTCCACACAACATCTTCCATTAATTACCTAAATGCATCTGGATAGTCCTCGGCGTTCATTGTATAAAAGTCCATTGCCAGATGACAGGTCAGATGACGGAACCTTCATATGTACTTGGCGCCTCATCTATTTCTTCAAAATTTCTATGGAATGTTTTTTAAGTGACTCGAAATTGTCTCAGATTGGCTGTTTGTAGTTTTTCTCGTCCACACTGGGGTGGAGGGTAATTGGAGGATGTGTTAGTGGTGAGAGGATGTGCTTACTTTTAGGGTCAGAACTGCTTTGCATTCGTTAGAACCACCCAGGACGATCGACCCGAGACGCCTTTCATTTGGCTGCAGATCAGATTCTTGCTCGCCGTTAGCATTCTCGCTCCCCTTTGTCGTCTATTCTGACACGTATATCGAATTTATACGTCTGCCATGGTGAAGCAAAGAAGAACAGGCGTTTTAGAGATGACTGTAGGTAAACTTACTCGCTCGAGATGGGTTGACCCAACTTGTTCACTGATGGCAATTACCTACAATGAGTACTGAAATGCATGTAATCTTAGATTGAAGGATTGAAACCGAAGGTTTGGAGCCAGTTGGCTCTTCAATTTGTAAGATGGGGTTTGGTTTACCTTGGAAGTTCTAAAGATGAGAATTCTGTGTGTCAGAGTCAAGCTTGCACCACAACGAATGGGTCTACGTGTAAGACCGAAAGGCATGATTTTTTCAAAGACTTCGTTGGCTATGTAACAATGATCAACGAGCTTAATAAAACAACGTAGCTTTTCTCTGATTCTGGGCACGTGGAGCTCGCCCTACATCTCCACAACATTGTGTCGAATTCAATTCTCCAATCGATCTCAGTCCTTCATTCCAGTAGACTGAAATGACGCCCTATATATACTGCGAGTGATTTTTATCAGTCTCATTTAAGTCCATCAGTCCTGTATCCCTCAATGCCACACCGGCTTGTGTCGATCATGTGGTTGTGCATCTCATAGATAACATTAAGATTAAACTCTGCATTGCAGCTCGTTGCTTCTGCCCACAACCAGGGATTCCACGAACAACTCAAGGCCAATGCATATACTTTGTATTCTCATGAGTCTCATAACACGATGCGGTGGTCTCAAGCTCTCGTCCCAGCGGCCAGTTGGCAATGTGGCCGAAGTCGCGGGAACTGCAGTCAGGGAGATGTAGTTCCTTCGTCATTGTACTTAGCTCGTATGTGATTGCTTTGGACGCTTGTGGAGCCTTTCAGAGAAGCAGTTCTTCGGGAAGTGTCCAAGACTTTCTTCTTTCATGTGTTGAGTCGGGTGGAGAATTAGATGTGGGCACACTGAATATCACTCATGACGAAATTAACTATAAGCAATACTCATTGGACTTTTTCCATGTCGAGCTCAATGGGTCTCTTCTGTAGTATTGATGTTTTCTTTTGCTGTTCTGTAAGGGTTGAATAAGCGGCTTGAAGTCCAAGGTCTCTAGTAATCATCAGGAGAAGATTATCAATTTGCGATATCCTTTGTATCAGTACTACTGCAGGACTTTCCTTCTTCGGATTCTAGGACTCCTACCCCTTCATCCATTTAGCTTCGACTGGTTGAGACAAGGAGGTTGAAATCCGAAAGGCTTGATGATGCATCCATCGCCTGCAGCCTCACCATCCCGAGGGAAAAAAGAACGCGATGCAAGTCGAACATCCTTGCCATGGGCTGAATACTCTTCTATCCGACAAGCATATCCTTTCTTCTGCATGTGGTCCAAATCATCTACCCAACTCTGGATAACTACCTGCACTTTTGAACGTACTCATTAACCGTCCATGTACCCTGCTACAAAAAGGAACTGTCGGTTGGCTTAGTACAGCTGTGGGTGAAACAGATTCGTAGCACCATAATTAGTCACAATGGGGTCTAAGTAGTGCAGTTCAATAGGGTTGAATTCTCTAAACTAGGTGGGAGGGAGAGTTAGACTATATAGACCTTCTCTCCCGTACTAATTACTATGCTACAGCGTGTATCCTATGTCCTGTAGTCCCTCTTC